>LZPO01075886.1:275969-295182 GCA_001675575.1 Neotoma lepida
AATGGCCTCTCTCTGTCTCTCCCTCTCTGTCTCTGTCTGGGTTTCTCTCTCTCTCTCTCTCTCTCTCTCTCTCTGTCTCTCTGTCTCTCTCTCTCTCAACTTAATTTCCAGCTCAATTAGCAAGCGAGTTTGAGCTTCAACTAAGAAACGTAGGATGCTCTTTCAGTCAGGCTTGACAAAGTGGGTTTCCCTACATCAAACTCTCTCCTCACTGGACTCTTGCCTACTTGACCCACACACCCTTCTAACTTGAGGATAAAGGCCTGATATCTTTTTGACTCAAAATGAAGATATGATTTTATATATCTCTCAGTTATCTGCAGCACTCAAATCCTGAATAAATTATCGTGTTAAAGAGACATTCCAAATGCCCAGCCTACTGACACATTTGTCAAAATTGCAGAGAAGCCTGAATGTGGCAGAGCCCACTTAGAATCCCAGCTCTCAGGATGGAGATGAAGGAGGATCATCATGAATTTGAGACCAGCCTGGGCTACATAAGGAGTTCTAGGCCAGCCAGGGCTACATCTTTTTTAAAAAAAAAATTTGCAAAACAGATTTGAGTTTTGCTTCCTCTGTTAGCCTTGGAGGTGCTAACAGGCAACTGTTAGTTCAGTTAGAGGCAGAGAAAGAAGCAAGGGCCTTCTCTTGTAATGTAGCAGTACACAGCTGCCACCCGCTTCCCCAAACATAGCCATCTTAAATGTCAGGAAAATGCTCTTTTCTCTGGCCTGGTTCCTCTTCCTCAGCACATTTTCCCAGCAAGCATCCAGTTGGTTCAGGGATATCTAAGTGAGGAGGCAGTAAAAGAAGGCTTATCCCAAAGCCACCACCTGAGCATGCTCGAGTGCAGGCCATGGCAGATGCTTCCAGAGTCCCCATCTATGCCTCACCTCCATCAGAGTTGGAGCAAACATAACAGCTGCAATATGGCGCACAATACAAAATGGCGTTTGGTGGGTTCTTGATCCTCTCCTCTGGCAGAAAATCTTACTCTGCTGGGAAAAGCCAACAGGACAGTCATCGCAGTTCTGTCACCAGGCTTTGCTGATTGTCCAGTGTCTTTTGCTTTCCATCCTTCTCTTTCCAGTTCTTGGAGCCTTCTAAATGTGAGCCAGACTTGCAGTGTCTTCATAGCCAGACGTTCCCACTCTAGCTCGCTCTGACGACAGCTGTGGAATCATTGCCCAGTCCTTTTTTTCATCTTATTTTTCAGCCGTGTTTTGTAGTTTCTGATTACCTCACAGGAACCCAGTCTTGCCNTTCCCTTTTCAAGTCCTATAACAACCAACTGCCCAGTCTCCCACATTCCTCATCCTGTGCCCTCAGCTTAGCCTGTNCATACGTGGTTCCTTACCCCATGCCTTCTCTTTCTCCTTTTCCTCGCCTTCAAACTGTAAGGGGCCTCCCTGGTCTCGTCAGACCTTTCTTGTTTCTTACTTAACTTCTTTTTTAGACCCCATGCTAATCCTACATTAATTTAAAATTGATGATGGGTATCTCTTCAATATTTCTTCTATTTTTTTCGCTATGGTCACACTGTCACTTTCAATAGTATGGTAAAAACCCAAGATTAGGCTCATAGAGTTGTGAGCTTCCGGGTTCTGTTTCCTTTGGCATCTATCCTTTCTTTCCACTGTAACACTCAGCCATTCCCTTCCATTTTACACTTTACAATGGGCTTTCATTGACAGTCTGTCATATGATCTTTGTGTAAAGAAATAGTATCAATGTTATCCTCACTTTGAAGTTTGGCAAGCACTGTTCTTCGAATGATAAATTATTTGTCCAAAGTTCTNCACCAAGGAAATAGAAGTACACGGCCCCACACCCAAGTCTTTGAATCCTAAGTACCTCCTGTTCCCGTATCAACCACCCACTCTGAACATCTATCATACTTGATAAATGTCGATGGAATGATAATGCAGATTATTAGTGTGGGACTGTCACTAGGCCACATTCAAATAGGAATTNAGCATTTTGAAGCCGTGTCTATAATTAACGGAATGTTTATAGAATAAAATCATAAACCTTAAAATTAAAAAATAGCAATTATAAGCTTATCCAAGGAAATAGGGTTGTCTTAGAGTCTAAGAAAAGGGGATATACCTAAGGGACTCATTTGGGAACTGTCCATATGAGGTTGCTTGGCCAGAGGTTAAACTAAAGCCTTCAGGTTAGCTGGTTGACATATGTCTGCTGCCTGGGCTGAATCGGGACAAGGAGCATGGAGAACTGTGCTGTAGCTCTGCTGCCCCCCAGCCACCACCCCACCACGTGACCTTAGGCTAAGTCCCCGACAGCGCTCTGGGCTTCTCTTCCTTATGCATCCTACAGAGGGGTGAATGGGAAGGTCCCTGAGGTCTCTTCTGGCTGTGACATTCTGACAATCTATGAATAGCAAGGACACAAGACAGGTGCGAGCTGATCGCCACGTGGGAAGCTCACACCTGTCTCTCCCCAGTGTTTCCGCCCCTNGCTTCCAGCAGTGCCAAACTCCAGGCCCAGTCAGGGTCAAGTTGCCAATTTTGAAACTGTTCAAGGACAGTTGTCCTTCTGCATGGGGCTCCTTTGAGCCCAAAGCTGGCTGCCTTTCTTCTCCACAGCTCACTCTTCCCTAAGTTACTGGATTTTACATTACCACTAATTTATCTCTGTTTCTTTATTTCAGATTAAAATCACTCACAAAAACCAGGCACCTATGATGATGGGGCCTCCCCAAAAGAGCAGCTTCTTTTCATTGAGGAGAAAAAGCCGTTCAAAAGACTATACACACACACACACACACACACACACACACACACACACACACACGTAACCAGAGGAAGCAAAGCCACCCTTACAGAAGAAAGTGTCATCCCACCATACAGTCTACCTATTTTGAAAACGGATCCACTCTTACCAGAGCCAATACCCATGAAATATTTTGAATAGACTCAGGGCCCACCAGGATGGGTTGGCTCATACAGCAACTTCTACATTCCCACAGGCCTTGGGTAGACTTTGAGCCTGAGGAGAAATCCCTTTTTCCTTCACCTTCCTGTAAGGTTCCAGGCTGTAGGTTTCCTGCCTACAGTGAGATCGGATGTGGTCAAGGGAAAGAGCTCCAACCCAGAAATTTTGCACAAAAGTCCTTCTGTACAGAAACAAAACAGCCTCTAGCTCTCCAAGCAAAACCCTTGGCAGGGCTCAGCAAGCACANGATGGTTTCTTCCTTGTCCTTCAAGCAACAGCTCCTCCCCTCACTTGCTGAGGAAAGCCAAGAAGCTGCGGAGAGCCGGAGAGCCGTTTCCATTCTTGGTTCTCTCTGCTGTCCACGGGCACTTGTTCACTTCCTGAANCATCTCTTGGTGGCTGTTTGCTCAGAGAATGAACAAGACTGGGCGGTCTACTTTAGATGTGGTATTTATTTTCATAGTTCCTATGAACACCTGGGCAGGAAAACTGAGAAAGTGGACTTTATTTTTCAAATTGATGTCATAATATTGTGTAAAAAGGAAAGGAAAAAAAAACCACTCCCGGTACTTCCCACCCCTCACTACCACACAAGCCAAAGTGTCTCTCTTGTTTGAATCCCAAGCCCTGGTGGCAGAGATGATGAGAGGGATGGGGCTTTGCTGGGAAAACTAGGGGACAGCCCGTCAGGAGATTGCCTGTTTCTTTGCACTTCCCACTCTCACAGTGTGACAGACGACCTTCTGAGGGTCTTATTATATATGTACATATGTAGCATATATGTTTATATATAATATATAAATATTTATTTACTGCTGGACTTTTCCTCATTAGAAATAAACATAGATAGTGTGGGAACAGAAAAATGGGAAAGATAAAAGAAGGTCCCTACTCTCCNACCATCATTTGATTGTAGAGACACATTTCCCTGGCTGGNTACAAGGTTTACATGAATGATCTAGATCCTGAGAACAACCAGGAAACACATGCTGTTCAGGGCTCACTCCCCCATCGGTTGATAAGGAAACTGAGTTGTGGAAAAGTTAAAAGGCTTCTCCATGGTATCCTGGCTAATGAAGTCTGATTGTAAATGTTACTAAGAAGATTGTTAATAGACAAANGAACCCTCATCTGGGCATAGGGTCATTTCTAGTCATCAAGATGTGGTTGTACTTGGATCTAGGTTGTCAGGGAGGAACCATCATTATACAGCCTATGCATGGATGGAACAAGCCCACACAAGAAAATGGGACGTGGGGACTTGGGCTACTTCCCAAGTTCTCAATGGCTTGTCCTGCATGGAGAGAAGTTGGCCTGAAGTTGAAGGCCCCAGACAGATCATCTGATTGAATTCCCACGTCACCTCATCATGGTCACCAGATCTTCTTGCCTTGGAAACATTCCTGGAAATATTCCCGGCTACAGATGTGACTTCAGTAAAGAGTTACCTTCTGTAGGATGTTGACAACCAGGACAAAACAGTCTTAGTCATGCTCAGTGGGCTTCATTCAGCTGGTGCCAGCATCCCCCTCCTCTATGGAGGGTACCTCTACACAGAGCATCAATGGTGGAAGGTAACCTTTGTCTCAGNCCCCTGGCTCACCTGGGCCCCATTGACATCACCCCACTGAGCTGCCTCTAATCTTGCAATGGACAAGGAAGGGAATATGAAGAATGTGTACAAATTGAGCCCACCTCTGAAGGAAGCCATCATCTAGAATTGAGGGCTGAGACTTGGGACCATCCCGCTCAACCTAACATGCTTCTGCTGAGCAAGGGGAAACCCAGGCCACCTAAAGAACATACTGATGGGATGCTTGGTGATGCAACCAACAAGCTCCCAAATGACAGCAGGTACTGTTTTGGAAGACACAGGTTCAGCTTCAGGGTCAATGATTCTCAGACATTCACAGAAGTGTTTATATATGTTTCAGCTCTGATCCCCCAAGATTGCAGGTTGAGACAGCACCATCGATAGGTGAAATGGATTCCCAGGGACTCACAAGTCTCGTGAAGGGGCCCTGCAGAGATTGAAGTTATCTGAGAGACACAGCCCAATCCTTTCAGAAGCATAGAGTACAAAAGGCATTGCACTTCTGATTTGCTAATCTTAGTAAGTCTTGTGTTGCTGTTTAATCTTACCTTACAAGTCATCTTTTAAACACCCTGACTGAGGTTTCTTATTGTGTAGTGCATCAACTTAGTGACCCTCACTCCAAGCTCTAAGGTTAGCCAACAAAGTATTATCATCTCCACCCTACCGAGAATGGGGCTTTCTGGTGTTCAGTGGCTTCTTAAAGCTGCAGAGTCAGAGGAAAGCCTCGTCCCTTATGTGTTATCCTGCTCAGATTCTTTCCATGCTGCAGACGTGTTCTCACCTGCCTTCCTGCTTCCACCCCACTAGCAATAAAAACAATGAAACCAGAAACCTTCAGTGCACCTTGTTGTCACTGGGCTGATGGGCTAGGAATCGTGCCTCAGTGTGGCGTGGTTTTCATGAGGTTTCCCCAGTGAGCTGGGAGTGGAGACAGACTTTGTAGGACGATTATATTCAGGTCACAGACCAACTCCTCTCAAGAGAGTTCATTCTACAGATGGAAAAAAATACGTTAAAATTGCCAAATAAATTAGGAAATACTTGGCAGAACCTGTAAGAGCCTCCAGACTGGCGTTATATAACATGCATATATATATTATACATATGCACATTATATAAGGTGACATAGTACTTAATGTGCTGTATATATTATGTAAATTACATATTTGTGAGTAATCACGATAAATATAGAGACCTACTAATCACTTTTTTACACATACTCAGTGACAGATTAGGAAGTTTCTTTGCCAGAGAGTCTTAAAACTTACTCTCTCCTGCTGCTTTGGTTCCAACTCCTGCCAAAAATAATTGCATCAGCTTTTCCCATCTCTAGCCCCCCCCTTCTCTTAGCCCAAACTCTTGGTTACCTTCTGTCCAAGCTAAGCTGTACCTTCCATGCAATACTACCCCAATCAGGATCTACAAAAATACGGTGTCCTGGGGATAAGCAGGGTCTAGACTCCCAGATTCCCTACATCAGAGGCCTACACCTCAACTTTCTCAAGCAGGTGGGTGGGTGTCTGATGTCAACATTAAAGGAAGGGAGAGGGGATAGGGAGGGAAGGAAGAAAGAGTCTACCAGCTCTCTGAGGAAGAAAATCACATAGTCATGCTCAGTTACCAGCTCTAGGGTCCAATAGGAATCAGAACATAACTTCAAATGTTTAGTTAAAATTATCTCACATGTCTAGTCTAAGACTTGACACCCTAGCTGAAACCATAACTTTCTAGAATATGACTCACAAAACACTAGTACTCCTAAAATGTTTCATGAAAGGACTGAGGCGATTGCTCAATGAGAAAATACACTTGATATACAAACTTGCTATCTGAGTTCAATCCCTGGAACCCACACAAAGGTAAAGGGAGAAAATTGACTCCACAGAGTTGTCCTCTGACTCCAGCACGAACATTATGGCATGCACACGTGAGCGCATACATCACACACACATCACATCACATGGATATACACAATAGTAATAACTATTTTAATGTCCCATAGGGGGAATAGAGTTTTCTGTTCAAGTACTAGATGCCTTCTAAGAAATACATAGAGAGGCTTGGAGAAAAACATGGGGTGGGGGCGGGGGGGACATGGAGCGCTAGAGAGATGACTCAGCAGTTAAGAACACTAGCTACTCTTGCAGAGGACCCAGGTTCAGGTCCCAGCAGCTCACAACTGTCTATAACTCCACTGGGATCCATCTCCCTCTGCTGACCCTGAGGGCATTAAGCAGGAATGTGGTACACACACAGACAACACACTTGGCTTACTTCTCTGGTCCTATGAAGAGATGCTATGACAAAGACGACTTATAGAAGAGAGCATTTCATTGAGGTTTTGCTTATAGTTGCAGGCAGTGAGTCCATAACCCAATGGCAGAACATGGCAGGAGGCAGACACGGTGCTGGAGCTGAGAGCTTACATCTGATCTGCAAGTTGGAGGCAGAGACAGACAGACAGACAGACAGACAGATGGACAGACTTACTGGACTTGGTAAGGGCTTTTGAAACCTCAAAGCCTACCCCCAGTGACACACTTGCTCCAACAAAGCCACACCTCCTCCAATAAAGCCACACCTCCTCCAATAAAGCCACACCTCCTTCAACAAAGTTACAACCTCCTAATCCTTTCCAAACAGTGCTACCAACTGGGAACTGAGCACTCAAACATAAGAACCTATGGGGGCCATTCTCATTCAGACACCACACCACTCATATTTATTAAATAGGTAATAAATAAGAAACTAATAAACCATGAAGTTTTTTGTCCCCTAAGAAAACCAGTTTTTATTGTTCTCAAATGAACATGGAAGTAACTATGCTCTGAAATAATAGCCCCCAAAATTACTTTCTAGGAAAAGAAGACTTTATCTTTAAAATGTTTTTTGTTTTCATTTTTGTTTATAAACAGTTTTTGCTTTTTTGACATCAGGGCATAGGGTGATTCTTACCATGTTGCCAAGACTTGCTTAAACCTGGTTCAAATGATCCTCCTGACTCAGCCTCCTGAGTAACTGAGAATGTAAGGAACCAAATAAGAACATCTTGTTTCTTCTATNGTAGTATCCATTTTTTACTGTGGTTCTATATACATCTTTAAGCAAGAATCAGGGACCTGGACTCTTTGCCTCTCAAGCATGGAAGGGATTTAAAGAGGGGAACAAGTCAAAAGGAAACATGACAGCTGCTGTCACCTGTGTAGCTCCAGAGAACAAAACCACCTCCAAAGACTGTAGCTGTGAAGAGGGGAAACTTCTGGTTTAATGAGTACTCTAGAAGGGGCTGCCTTGGGAGGGAGAGAACATATACTTGTTCTTAGAGAAAGAACTCTGACCCTGCTTGGGTGAGAAGCAAGCTATAATCCCTTCACCTTCCCCCACNCTATCCCATCCCCCCAAAAATTAATAAAGCTGCTGAAACTATTTGGTAGGCATCAATGTTAACTCAGATCTAGGTAGGGTAGAGAAGGGAGCATGAGGGGAAGAAAAGAAAAATGTCAGTAGATTTATTAAGGCCTTTTGATAAATATTTCTTGGAANCCCTTATTTACTAAAAGAATAAAAAATGATTCCGAGAGATATTTCTAGATCGATGGGCACTAACCAGTCAGACCAAACTTATATGTGACAGGTCTAACACATTGGCCCAATCAAGGGTAGCTGGTGGTGACTGTGACCACTCCCTAGCAGCTCTAATAGCCCATAAGGAGTGGACTATACCATTAAGACCAAAGGAGACTGCCAAGTGTGGTGGGCACAGAGGCAGCAAATCTCTGTGAGTTCAAGACCAACCAAGGCTACACAGTGAGACCCTGTCTCAAAAACCAAACAACAAACCAAAGAAAGAAAAGAGTACTGGAGACGTCACATCACATTCTCACTGGGACCCAAATTAGTAGTTTGAAAAAGCTGCTCTCAGCCGGGCGGTGGTGGCGCATGCCTTTAATCCCAGCACTCGGGAGGCAGAGGCAGGCGGATCTCTGTGAGTTCAAGGCCAGCCTGGGCTACCGAGTGAGTTCCAGGAAAGGCGCCAAAGCTACACAGAGAAACCCTGTCTCGAAAAACCAAAAGAAAAAGAAAAAAAAGAAAGAAAAGAAAAGAAAAGGCTGCTCTCCTATTCTGTGTGTATGGGGTGGGGGAGCGGAGTGTGTGGAACTCAGAAGACAACTTCCAGGAGTCAGTCCCCTCCCTCCACCTTGAGATCTAGGAATCAAACTCATATTAGGAGGCTTGCATAGCAAAGACTTCTACCCATTGAGCCATCTTGCTGGCCCAATAATCCAGTTTTAAACCAGAGAGCAGAATCACATGAGCCACTGTTTTTCAGTTTTGCTTGATATCCCGCCATATTGGAATACATATTTCCACCCTCTGTTCAGATGGGGGAAATACAAATGGAGATTTCATAAAAAGGAAATTCGTATCCATTACCTCCCTCACCTTCCTCACTGCCTGCTACTACATCAAGGTCTTTTCACTGTTACCCTTACAATCCTCAAAGCCATTTAGAATGTGGACATCAGACTTACTTCACAGAAAAGAGAATTAGTGCATAGGAAGGAAAAATTATTTTCCCACAGAGAGCAGTAGAGCAAGGACTTGTCTATCTTCATCAGAATCTATGCTTTCTCACAGGTTTTTGTGCCCCTATCATTCTTACTGAAGTGTTTTCAACTCAATTGGTACCCTGAATGAAGTGATACAGCATTGAAAGACTGATATCCCATCTAGTCAACCTTTGGATAGCATCTTCTACTAAGTAATCTCACCTTTAAACCTATCAGCCTCCAGAGACAGCTGGATCCCCAACCCTCATCCTTGCTATCCAACTGGCGTTCATCCCTTAATCCTCAATATCTTCAGGTTCTACCAGAGTGGGACCCAGAACCCACCTAATAGGCTTTTGTTCTGCTCTGTGAGGAGAGAACAGCAAACAGTCTTTCCAGGCTTAAATGCCACAGTCAACAGTGACCAGCCAGCATGGGGAACGAGTGCTAGATTGTTAAGAGAGCCTCCCCAGAAGAGGCTCGGCATCCTCATTAGTGATAGGTGTGGGCTGAGCCATCTGTGTTCCCCGGGAACAGAATGGCAGGCTGCCTTTCAGATGCCAAGAGATCTAATGAGAAGATCCAAAGTGCTCAGAGAAATATCTTTCCTTGTGGGCATCTCTATAGGAGGCAGGGATGCTAAAGGCCAAGGGGTTTGGGAAATTACCTACTTAACCTACTGGGCATTCTTCTATTGCTACCACTCCACTCTTCATATGTGGTACAAGACANCAGAGCCCTGCAAGCTCGTCTGCTAGCCTTAGTCCTTGGACAGAGCCGTGATGAACTTATTTTATCCTGAAATATGAAGGTGTAAAAGCAGGTAAGTGATATAAAGGCATCTGCTTGTCAGTAAGACTCCAAGTCTCATGGGAGTCACAAAAGACTGTAGCTGGGAGGTATTAATTAAGTGAGAGTTGTGATTCTAAAAGAATGATCAGGATGTATGGAGTANATGAGTGAGTCAAGAGAAGAAATCTGGAAGCCAGGAGAAAATTACCCAGCCCAGCATCAAGCTTGTAGTAGGTAACGAGTAGATATCTTTTAATGACTAAGTGAACAGCTAACGTGGGTATTTGTCCTTCTGTTCTAGAGTGGGTAGGGGGCAGGGGAATGAAAGCTTCCTAACCAACAGCTCAGGAACTTGAAACCACAGGATGTAGAGGGAGCTCATGGGGCCTTTACCCAGACATCTGTTGACTGATGGATGCAGCTAAATATGGACCATCAAAGGGCTTTCTGGGTCACACGGAGGGCAGCTTCATGATTCAGAAAATAGGAAATTCAGCTTTGCAGAGGGCATAAATACTTGCAATCTACTTCTTAGAGGTCGAGTCTGAAGTGACANAGGACAAAAGGCAGCCCTGAGGTAGACTTACAACACAGGAAGAAACCAGTGGAATGAAATACAGATTCGTGAGATGGAGAGAGAGAGAACTAGACTGACTGTTCAGACAATCGGCCTGGGTAAGGGACGGAACATGAACAATGTCTCCAAAAGTGAAGGAAAGGACTTAGAAGTCCTGAAGCAAGGGAGGGAGGGAGAGAGGGCCGGCTCACAGAAGTATCCAGGAATTACTGGAATTGTTATTAAATAACAATCNCCTTTTATCATTTAGTCCAAAGTCTATTCGTTTTGAACTTAACAAGGACCTTACAAAGTTAGGCCATCTGTTGACAATGGGGAAACTAAGAAACAGCAAATCTCACAGTAGTAAATCCAGGCTTCAGACATCTCAGAAGCTGCCTTCAAAGCCATTTCCCCACTGACAGTGTCACTGAGAGCTCCTCAGGCCTTCACACAGTGACAGTGACTTACTACCCCCAAATCAGCCATGCATGCATGCGGCGTCCTTGCTTTCCAAAATGAACACATGATCCCCTCCTCCTCTTCTGTAGACCATGTGTGGGCACAGGACAGACTCTGGGCAGCAGAAAGCTGACATGCACCTTATCCTCCACCCTCTCAAGTCCTTACTCCAAGGCACCAGCTGGTCTCTCTCCTAAGACTCAAATCCAGGAAAAAAAAACAGCCAAGAATGGTGCAGAACTCACCAGATCAGAGTCCTCACACCATACTAAAGGTCATTTTAAAAGATACATAGCGCAGTCACTAAGACAGGAGAAATGAGGCTAGGTACTGGAGTTCAATAATTGAAAGGCTGGAGAATCAAAGTGTCATTTTAAATCTCTATTGGGCAAATCATAATTCAGATGAACATTGCCTCAAGAATGCAGATAAAACTGAACATTTACCTTTCCATAATGTAAAATTATTTTTAAAATGAAACCTTAGGAAGAATTACAAAGTGAGGAATAATTAAAATAGAAGTTCTTTTTACCTTTGATGGCAGAAGAGAAAGGAATTTTACACCACCATAGAAGTAGCAATAAACAAAAGTCCAGAAAGTCTGTGTTTTCTGTTGTACAGTTACACAGCAGCACTTTCAAATAAATATTGAACTTGTTTTTTTTCTTCCCTTTTGAAAGAAAATAATACAGATGATTGATAGATGATAGATACATAGATAGACACAGAGATAGATAGATAGGTAGGTAGGTAGATAGATAGATATAGATAGATAGATATAGACAGACAGACAGACAGACAGACAGACAGACAGACAGACAGACAGATAGATAGATAGATAGATAGATAGATAGATAGATAGATAGATAGATGATAGATACATAGACACAGATAGATAGACAGACAGACAGATAGATACATACCTACATATATACATACATACATACATAGATGATAGACACATAAATAGACACATAGATAGACAGACAAACAGAGGTAGCAATTGGAAACCATAAAACTGCACAATCTTGAGGAAAAGAAAAGTAGTAGTTGGACTTCCTGGCACACACCCATCACCCTGTCTCAGCAGGCTGAGCAGGAGGAATGCAAGTTCAAGACCATCTTGGGTTGCATGGTGAGGTTTTGTCTCAAGAAACCAAAATAAAAAGTTTTCCCGGTGGAGATTTCCTTTCTCCTCAATATCCCTGAGGTAAAGGGATGGAACACTAGATCTCAATTCAGGAGGTGCCAAAAGATAGATAGATAGATATCTATCGTGGACCTNCCGTCTGGGGTCTGCTATCAGCACACCCTTTGGCACCTGGTTCAAGGTAATGGGGATGGTAAATACAAGAGGCAAAAACCAGGNAGTGGTGGCGCCCACCTTTAATCCCAGCACTTGAGAGGCAGAGGCAGGCATATCTTTGTGAGTTNGAGGCCAGTCTGATCTACAGAATGAGTTCCAGGACAGCCGGGGCTACACAGAGAAACCCTTTCTTCAAAAACACACAAAGAAAGAAAAGAGGGGAGGGGCTTAGGCAAGTCATCCCCACCTGCCTCACTCTGCCTTCTAAAGACCTCAAAGGTTAACCACATTTCTTGGAACTAAAATATCAGGGAATCATTTCATGTTCTATGAAAATGTTCACACATGCTGTGGCCATGAGTGTAGTGTGCAAGCATGGACCTATGATCTAGGCTTAATAATGTTAATATTCTGCCATAGCCGTGTGCAGGGCCTGAAATCCCTTGAAGTCACAGATTGGACATCTTAAAGCTGAACATTTAAGCACATATCATCAGGGGGTCTTTCTTAAGAACTACAGATTGCAGACATTATTCACACTGCCAGAGGAAGATTCGAGACATTGGACATACAAATGAGCTCCATTGTTTCTCAGATGAATAAATCCAGTTACTCTCCAGATAAAAATGAATGAGGACATCACTGTTATCTCCCACAAGGAGGAAGTTTTGACTGAAGCCAAAGGTCTTTGCTGTATTCAAAACATTTTTGGTCAAGCTGAAAAGAGGCCAGCAAACAGCATTCTCAGATGACATTAAACTGGGTGTGTTAAATGCACCAATGACACCAAGAGAGCAATGCAAAACCCTAAGAAGAATTGGAAATCTGTCTCAAAGAAAATCATGTTCTTATTTTTGAAACAAACAAACAAAAAATATTTAAAGTATTAGTTATAGGGAGGCTGGGAATATTATTATTTTGAAGAGGTAAAAAGAATAGGACATCCATGCTTGAAGATTTACATAATTTGTATAAAAACACAGTCGTTGCCCCACCTTGTGAAGAATAAGAAAGCAGATTTGGGGAGAGGGCAGGCAATTGAGACATACAGTCAGTTCCTCCCCCTCCACCGAGACACAACTAACCTGGAAGTGTGTCAGCCCCTGAGAGAACGTCTGGGAAGTCTGATTGAAAAGCATNGCCTCAAGTCTTTGGGGTAAGAGATTGTTTTTCAAGGATTGAAATGGAAGAAAAGCAGCCATCTTCCCACTTGCTTTTGACTCAGCTGGGGATGGGGCACAGGCGCTGTATATGGTGGGTAGGACGTTTGGTTAGGTTTGCTTGCAAAGGTCTACATGTCTGTGTTCTGAGCGACATGAAAAGCAAACAGGTGAACAGAGTGAGAGCAGGTTCCAGAAGATCCACTCTGCCATAGCCATTAAGTGCAAAGAGTTTCCCATTTGAGCTTAACCTAGCTAGTAATAACAATTGGAGATCAAGGACAGATCCCTAGCCTGTGCATGCTGGACCTAACTCTGCACCCAGGTAACTGCTCACACATCACCAGGAAATATTTCCAGTCCATATTCCAAATGCACAAAAGCATACCTTTGATTCATTTAAACAATCGCCCCTCCCCCCTGCCAGGGTNCCCAAGAGCAGGCATCACCTTTTTTCCTTCACTGATTACTGATGCCGTAAGGGATGTCGGTCTTTGATGACTAGCGTACAAATGAAAATTGCTTTCATCATTCTTAATTCAGGCCCATATCTTCCTCTGGGATCGCCCTCTTTGGAAGAAAACATCTTCTAAGCTCCCTCCTCCAGCCTCACCCAGGCCCTGAAGCCTAGGAGCTGCTGACGGTCTTGAAAACACGTGAGCTCACTGGATCTTATACAAGCGCTCTTGGCAGTTCTCGAAGGTTCTGATGGAAGGCTGGATCTCTGCGCACTTGCATCTGCCTTGTCTTGGCAATGCAAGTCTTTCCTCCTTCCCTCCAGAAGAGAGGGCAGAATGCTGAGGACTTGCTCTATAATGCACTGTTTCTGTGTGTATCCAGACTTTGGAGTTCATTGCAAATAAAAATGGCAGTAGGTGGCTGAACCCCAACTTTCCTGGAATTTCTTTATTTGTCATTACTGGAGAAGTTGGGTGGTCTGACCAGCCATGCAGTGCTGGGGGTGTATATTCTCCATTAGAATCTTCTGGAACCTTTTTGAAGTTGCCTACTGCCAAGAAGATAAGTACTTCTGATATATGCTGGGCTGGGAGGAATTGAAATTCTCTTTTCCTGGTTGCCTGGTATTGAAGGAGAGGAAGGGAAATCCAAAAGCCCTATTCACTACACTCAGCCAAACACGTTATATACACTATTGACTTGACTCTAAAAACTTCTGTGAAGTGGTAAGCATTTTATAGAGCATTAAGCAGAAGGGCTCAGAAAATGGTGACTGGTCAACAAGTCACCCAGCTCTCTCTCTCTCTCTTTCTCTCTCTCTCTCTCTCAATTCTTGTTCTTTTCTTGAAACTAGTATTTTTCCAAACATGGCCCATGAACCATTTATGTCCAGAATGCCTGTACTCCAGATTCCTGGGCCCCACATGGACTTCCTTAATTATGCTCTCAAGAGCTCAACTCTGAAATCTGATATTTTACAAGCTGCAGCTGCAGATAGACTTCCATGCTCCTGGGAGACCTGCTGCATTGCCCCATCCTGGAAGGCAGGGCCACTTGGCAGACTGGAGACCATCAGGGCATCAGAACAGCTCCACCCAGATAGGCATGCTGGGGTAGGGAAGAGCTGGTAAGGAAGCAGGTCTGAGATGGAAGAAAAGAAGCTTCACTTCAGAGCTGCCTGGTCCCTGTCCTCAGAATTCAGACCTGGGAACAAATCTATATGCATCTCTAGGCTGAGGCTGTCCTGAGCCAAAGATTCAAGTTCATGCCTGCATAGGGCTACACAGGAGGTGTAGACTTAGGGACTGTCCTGCAGTTGAGCAACAGCTTGGTGTGTATGTGAGGAGTAGGGGTGGCCATGGGTGATCCATAGCTGCCACCCACCTCCCTGTCCAGTGTGGCCTAACTAGCCAGGCCTAGGGCTCTGCAGAGCCACTGCATCTTTCTCTCCAATTTCTTGATGCTACAATTAACCAGCAAAGGTCTGTATGCCCAGAAGTCATGCCCTGAATCCTCAGTCTGTCCCATGTCCCTCTGTCATTTTAGGACAGGGCAAGGATATTGCGCTCAGGAAACTGACTAAGATAGTATTCTGTGACACCCATTCTTGTCTTCTTCCTCCTGGATCTGGCCGTTGCTATTTTGTGCCTCACAGACTAGGTGGGGATTTTGAAATGATGGTTGGGATGTCTGAGGTGGCTCACTGTAAGACAGATACATAATTACTACTCAGGGGCAGAAACAAAACACTAGAAATAACTAGGCAGCCCACTTCCACAGAGACTCAGCTACCGTCTTCTCCAGTGGCAACACTAAGTATGCATGAAAAATATTTCCCACAGAAAATGGCTTTCTGAAGTCAAGAGTCTAGAAAAACCACTCCTGAACAGAATTTCACAAAACCAACTCAGTAAATCATTTCAATTAGTAATCTGAAAAGTTGCTCTTTAAAAAAAAAAAAAACCTAAAAGTTCTGTCCATTTGGATTCCATGAATTCTACATTCATAGGTTAAATTGATAACTAAACTAATATAGAACATGAAAATGCAAAAAGAAAGAAAGAAAGAAAGTTAAAGCGGGAATTTGCTTGAATCTGTGCAGCTACCCCAACCCTGTGCAAACAAGGAAAACAACAGTCCATTGAAGAAGAAAGGCTTGGTAGCCGCTGTGCTTGCATTTTAAACTAGAGCCAAAACCAAATGGTGCCTGTCCACTTGCTGGAGCATTTATGTCTAACACAGACAACCATGCTTCTGTCCCTCCCTCCTCTGAACAGGTTACTGTGCGCCCTTCCAAGCAACAAAACAGCCTTTGTTTTCAGATGCCCCTCCCTCCTACTTGCCATTAAGTCAAACTATCAGTTATTACGGAAATAGTTCTGAATCTAAAACCCTACAGCCATCTGTAGAAGGAACCGTGAGAGAGGCAGATCAGAAAGATCAGAGGGAACCCTTCAAGGCCTCAGAAGTGAAGGCATCACAGAGAACATTGACTCAACCTCTCACCCAGAGGGAGCCTTCCTTAAACACCCATAGGCAGCTGCCTCTGCTGGGAGGCACCCACTGATGGACAGCTCACTCCTTTCTCAGGGAATCCCCATGAAGGGAGCTCTCTGAGCCTTAGATAGGGTCCAGTTGTACCCATAACATCCCAGGAGCTCTCACCATTGGAACACAGAATCTGTCTTCCTTCCCTTATGATGTTTGGGAAGCACTACGGACCATAGCTAACTATGTATGTATGTGTGTACATATGGATGGATGTGTTTGGCTTCTGTGTGGAACATCCTCCAAATTCTTATTATGTCTCAACCCCTGTTATTCTTGCAACTTTTTCTGAAACAGCAATAGTCTGTCAAAGTATTTGAAATGATTTCAGAACTAAAGACCATACGTGTGCCCTAGAAGCATATGAACAATCACAGAGGTGCATCCTTTGCTTGGATTATGGCCTTAGCTTTTTGTAGTGATCACATGACCTGATTAATTCACCTTGGTAACAAAATCTCTTATGAATTGTAATAATTGCCACTGATGTTCTCCATTGCTATAACCAAATGTTTGAAATGACTGCTTATAAAGAAAACACATTGTCCCTGGGTGGTGGTGGCACACACCCTGAATCCCAGCACTCAACAGGCAGAGGCAGGCAGATCTCTGTGGGTTCAAGGCCAGCCTGGTCTACACAGTAAGTTCCAGGACAGCCAGGGCTGTTACACAGAGAAACCCTGCCTCAAAAAGAAAAGAAAAGACATTGTCTTTGATGTCAAACAGTTCTGGACACTCAACAGCATGTCACTAGCTTCTCTGGGGATCTCACAGACAATGGCATCACAATGGTAGGAGTATATCTGGAGGACATCACCTGGTGACACAGATTTCAGAGAAAGATTCCAGGATCAAAGACCTTCTAATACAGCAACTCTCTTACTCAGAAACAAACCAGGCCCAGCTGTTCCTTAATTTCTTCTTGGACAATACAATGTAGTGATTTCCTCTACATTGAAGCTTTCCTTCCTAGAGGGAAGAGAGAAGCCAGAAGCAACCAAAACACAAAACCTCATGTAATTCAGGAGGCCAGGGAAACTCACAAAACTGACAAGGAAGGGTCTGAGAGCCCCTTCCCAAGATTATATAAACAATGAACAGGAAAGAGAAGACTCTTCCGTAAAGATGCCTGCGAATGTGATAGGCAGCAACCACACCGATCTAACCACCTCCCACTGGACCACAGCCTCATCATCACTACACTGAGGACAAAATCCACTAATACAAGGTGGAGCCCAGGGAGTAAGGACACTTCAGGAGCCTCCACATGGAGCGCTACAGCCATGTCACATGATACCTTCTCCACAGCATCAAAGCCGGAAGTCCCTCAATCTTCTCAACAGTAGCCATTTAAATGATGTGTGGAACAACGAAAACCCCACACATCAAGCATTTCTTGTGTGCTTTCCGGTAGAGGTCAGAGGATCATGTTTTCTGATGAGTGCACCACAGAAGCATCATACTGTGTTTTCATTGCTCTGGAACAGCGCTGTCCAGTGGAAACAATGTGAGTCAGGGCATAGGTTTAAATTATCTGATAACCGCATACAAGGAGTAAACAGGAACAGATGAAATTAACTCTTATGAATGTATTTTGAAGCAACATAGCTTAAATACTATCATTTCAATAGGTAATCAATATAGAATATTGTGGAGATACGGCATGGTTGTTTTTGTAGTAGGTCTTTAAACTCTAGCATGAGTTGATACTTGCAATGCTGGCCCACTGAGATCACTTAGCAGGGATGCCCTGGCATGGGGGCTTACTCATCATAGCACTTCGCACTGCACTGTACTGCTTCCTAATCTCTGGGATCCATCACACTGGCCGTGGAAGGGCACGGACTATGTGGTGACCTGTTAGGCATCAGGCTCTCAGCATAGAGCTTGACATGGAGGCAATAGGCTCACCCCGTGACATCCTTAGCCAGCACAGGACAGAGCTTGGGTCTGAACCTCAGCCTGGCTGATGACAAAATCCATTCTCCTTTTCCTGTCCCAGGTGGCCTCCTGAACTTCCCACAGCCATAAGGAAAGGGCATGATCTTTAGGGCAAACAGACTCGGGTTCATATTTCAGTGAGTGAGCAGTGATTGAATTCACTGCTACGGTTATTAGAGCGGTTTGGCTACATTCTCTTAGACCTAATCTCTGCATCTGTAAAATGAAGATGATATGTTTCCTAAAGGGGACTACAAAGATGGACATGAAATGACAGGATCAGCTCAGTGTCTTGTAAACACACCTTCTATAAATGTTGGTTTCCTCTCTATGTCTAATAAACAAATAAGTAATTCTTATCTGAACAAGGTTTGATTAGGAGACAGCTTTGAACCTATGTAGTCACATAATTGGAATCTTGCCATGTTAATGTAATCTGCCCCCACATCTAATAGAATCTGCCTTTGCTTTTCTGAGGGCTACAGAGGCAAGCCAGGTACAGAAGCCTAGGTCGAGAAGGGCCTAGGAAACGTTCAAACATTCTCATACATGAGTCAGACCCTAGTCTGTGGCTGCTGGGTCCTCCTTCACCCTGCCAGCACTGTACCTCCATCTTCAACAGGAAGGTCTTCAAGCCTCATTCCCACACCACCATATTACTGTTCGTGCACACACACACACACACACACACACAAAACCACACACACACACAACCACACACACACATACACACAGACACACACACAGACACACACAACCACACACACAGACACACACATAGACATACACACAGACTTCTGATTTACTGATTTTAAGCAAAATGTTTTACAGGTGAATTATCAGCTAATGGAGGGATATGAAGAGCTCCCAAGAGTTTCTTGAAATAAA
>LZPO01075886.1:338585-362003 GCA_001675575.1 Neotoma lepida
AGTGACCAAGGGGCCATCCTGATGGTTGCCAGAGTTTCTCATTTATTAACAAAACACAAACACAGAGAAGCTTAGCTACTTTTTGTGACTGAGATCTGAAAACATTTGATGACAATTGACTCTCCGCTGCCATGATGTCACCATCAAAAACCCATGACAGAGACTCTAATATTAGACTTCTAAATATACTCCACTAGTTCTCAACTTATTTCATGGATTCAGGAAAACACAGTTGGTGTTATGTAAGAAAGGAATTATGAAAATCGGTCTTCTCCAGTCTGTTGTTGGCAAGACAGCCTTTTCTTTTCTGTATATATGTGTAGGGTGTGGGGGAGAGTGTACACACATGTATGGAGGTGGATGGGGGTGCACACAAATGTGGGTGCNAATGCATTTGTGTGCCTGTGCATATACACTGACATTTTTGTGGAGGTCAGAAGGCAGCCTTCAGAGGTCAGTTCTCTCTGTCCACCATAGGTTCTGGGAGTTGGATTCAGGTTGTCGGATTTGACGTTATAAGAGAAACCAGTTGTCTCAGTCTTAGTAGATAGAAAAGGGTTATTACGTAGCTAATTCTGTCTAGTATAATCACTAGAACTTAGCCAGACTCCTAAAAGTATTTTAGGAGCAAACATTGAGTCACGGAAGATTTTTGGTGGGCCACCAGAACACTGACTGTGGTTAGCTCTTCATGAGCTTTGGTTAAGTAGTCCTTGGAGAAATGGGACCTCATCCTGCACCCAGGTAACTAGGCAGAGGGTAGCCATTTTAAATCCTTGCTGGAAGGGACAGCCCTCGTGGTACAGTAGCATTGTTAGAGTTTGTCCTACTTTGGGGAAAAGGGCCTCTCTGAAACAGTTTAGCATCTAGGTAAGACAGAAAGAGCAAACTTAGTGTTCTGTACTTGGGAGTGTAGAGCCACTGTACATAAAATCCCTTCATTTTGAAAAGTCTTGTTTCTTTGCCCTCAGAATCCTATGTGGAACCTCTAGTAGGTTTCCAAATACAGCCGCAGCTACATGTACTTACTTCATGAATTCAGGAGAGGCTGTTGACATTGTCTTAGTCCATTTTCTGTTGCTGTAACAGAATAACCCAGACTGGGTAATTTTTTAAGAATACATAAATAAATATATGTGCTTATGTAACTATATGTATATGCATATATATAGTCTATGAAGTTTATTTTGGTTATGATTTTGGATTGAGAAGTATTTGGTAGCCTTCATGCAAAGCTGACGGAGAGGGACATGCATGGGAAGAGACCAGACTTAGAAACTAGGCACACTGGAAGGGGAGAACCCTTGCAGTTGCTAATTCAGCCCCTGGAAAACATTCTTCATTCATTCCTTCTTCCACGTGGAATTCTCATGATCCAGACANTGCCCTTCATCGCCATCACATTGAGAAACAGATTACAGTATGAGTTTCAGAGGAGACAGAACAAGTCCAAGCCATCACTGGGACCATGTCCTGAAGCACTGCTTATGCAAACTGGCCCTTCCTGATTGGTTGCTGAGAAAGGCTGGGAGCAGATAAAGTCCTCCACAGACCTCATAGGTTGTTAGTCTTTCCCAAGGGCTGCTCAGTGTTTTATTCCTTTAAAGGATTTTTAATTCCCCTAAACCTGNATATTTCTTATTCAGAACTAATATTTAAAGTTACTTGAAAAGGACTTCAAAAAAAAATCATTTAATTTGAAAAGATGATTCTGAATAAGAAATGTATTGCCGCCAGGTAGTGGTGGTGGCACATGCCTTTAATCCCAGCACTTGGGAGGCAGAAGCAAGCAGATCGCTGAGTTTGAGGCCAGCCTGGTCTATGGAGTGAGTTCCAGGACAGCCAGGGCTACACAGAGAAACCCCATCTCAGAAACAGNAAGGAAGAAATGTATTGCTGCAGCCTTTGAGAAGCTAACGTGTAATGGCTGCCTCCACAGTCTNGTCTGTTTTCTCCTTTCGGAGATAGAATTCTTGGTGTCCACACTTGTTGTTATTTTCTTCATCGTCACCTCTAGGATTTTTAAAGACTTGAGAAACTGGGAAACAGTACCCATGACTAAAGAAATAGGAATGGGGGTTGCTCATTTAAAATGCCAGGCCATACTTTCTGATTTTTCATACTTTCTGATTTTTCTTCTTCTGAGAACTCTCAGTATCCCAGGCAAGCCACAAACTCACCCTAAGTGCTGAGACTGCAGCCATGTACCACCATGCCCTGTTGAGGAACTTGAATTGTTTTTTTGACAAAAGGTTGCCTGTAGGTGTGGCAGTTTCCCTTGACCTTGAGTTCCAAGAACATTCAGCCCGGTTGGTTTGCAGAAAGAAGCCTCATGTATTGACAGCTGTCCTNTCTGTCTCCCTCATTCCTTTTCTGATTTCAGTGGTGCTTCATGCTCCACCCCCCACCAAGATCAAACGGGAGCTGCATAGCCCCTCCTCTGAGTTGTCATCCTGTAGCCATGAGCAGGCTCTTGGTGCTAACTACGGAGAAAAGTGCCTCTACAACTATTGGTAAGTGTTGGAGGTGGGGGAACGCAGGGCGGGGCTGGCTGGGGGGTGGGGTGAGAAGGAGCTCAGAAAGTGCAGTTCCAGGTATTATCTAGCATGCCCTGGGGCAGAGCCTGCCTGCCTTTCGGNGTAATCTTGGTGTAGTGGGTTCCACTGGGGCCATTATATGCTATGCATGAAAGGCAAAACTTTCATTAAAATGTTGTGGCTCCGCAGGGAACCAAGAGCAGCTAGGGAAAGAGCCTGGAATACTGGGCCATTTGATCTGTGAGACAGGTAATATACACTTCTTCCTGTCTATCATATGTTAATGTGAACTTTAAGCACCAAGGAAATAATCTTCAAATCAGAATAAACAAAAAAGCCCCCACACTTGTGCCCTTTACTTAAGAATATCCAGGCCCCAGGAATGAGGCTTTAATTTTAATCATTCTTTGCACTCAAAGGGTAAACACAGATCTGCCCGGGACCAGAGAAGGCTTGTTTAATTCAGGTGCTGTTACCTTCCACAATTTCTGGGAACCCTGGAATATTTTGAAGAGGGGACCAGAGGAGGTCCATAAATTCCCAGCCTCACCCATCCACCCCTGCACACGCATACACAGAGAATTCTTTTAGAAGGAGGGAAAAAGGAAACCGGAAGCAGAAGCTAAAATTATCTTTGAGAAAAATCACTAGAAGTGTTAAACAAGTCCTTTGACGCAGTGTATTTGTCACATTTCAGAGGTACAAATATTCCCCCAGGGCTGGAGCAATTTAACTATGTTAATGATGTCATTTCCTGGCAACAATGGGCTGCAAACTGGTGTTCTGCTGGACCTGGTTACCATGCAAATGCTTCACTGCAGCTTAATGGATCCTTCTCTCTTTCTTTTTACAGTGCCTATGATAGGAAGCCTCCCTCTGGGTTCAAGCCATTAACCCCTCCGACCACTCCTTTGTCACCCAGCCATCAGAATTCCCTATTTCCCCCACCTCAGGCAACTCTGCCCACCTCAGCTCTTGCCCCTGGAGCAGGCCCAGTTCAAGGGGTGGGTCCTGCCCCCACCTCCCACTCACTTCCAGAACCTGGATCACAGCAACAAACATTTGCGGTCCCCCGGCCACCACATCAGCCCCTGCAAATGCCAAAGATGATGCCTGAAAGCCAGTATCCATCAGAACAGAGGTGGGTAGTACTCTGGACTTTCCTTGATTCCCTCTCTCATGGATTCTTATCCTCATCAGGAGAGAAGCAGTTAGTCATGTTGGCCAGCTACCTATAAAGTTACCATTCCACTGAGGCATCAGTGAAGCAAGGCTACTGATACACTGTGGGTATGGGCTGGTTATGTACCACCCTGTTCCCGAGGCACTCGAATGGTTTATAGGATTGTAGCATCCTTAGGAAGCTGATCCACCCGCTTCCAGCCATGAGGAAGGGTGACTTGCCAGGATGCACAGTCATTTGACTTCTATCCACAAGTTTCTGGGCTCCTCATGAGATAACTGCCTGTGAGAACTGAACTTTATTTTCTGCTACTCTTAATTACGTTACTANCATTCTGTTTGCATCCTGGGAAAATTCTTAGTTACAGGAGGCATTATTATTCATCAGATTTTAGCATATTTCTGCAATAAAATGAACTAAGGATGTTAGTGATAACATCTGCTTTTGAGATACAAATTTCTTGGTTTCCCTCTAGGTAGTTTTATATTTCTAACAGTTAAAGAAAGCATCAGGGGAAATTGTCTCTAGAAATTATCTCCTTCATTCATCAAAATAAAGGTAGAAAGGGAACCTGGCTTTCTAAGTTCATTGTCTGTGGCAGTAGTTCTCAATCTTCCCAATGCTGTGACCCTTTAATACAGCTCCTCATGTTGTGGTGACCCCCTCCCCCCAACCATAAGATTATTTTTGTTGTTACTTCATAACTGTAATTGTGCTGTTGTTATGAATCGTAATGTAAATATCTGATATGCAAGCCCTGTGAAAGGGTCAAACGACCCCACCCCCAAAGGGGTCATGACCCCAGGTTGAGAACTACTGCTCTGTGGGAATCTAGAAATTTGGCTGGTTGTAGACTTAACTTCGTGTCAGATGTTTTTCTTCTATGTTGGACGATGAGATAACATGATAATGAGTGATCATTGGGGTTACCAAGAACTGCAAGATGGGGACCACTATTCTTCATATCTGTCACTGTTGGGCGGGCTTGAGGGCACAGAGAAGGGAGGGTTCAACCTGGTTCAACCCAGTGTTTGTTTGGAGGATACTTTACTGGGTTATGGTTCTGTCCCCACTTACTCTGACCTGCATGATACAGCTGGTTGACGGTCATTCCCACACCCCAACCAAGAGTCCCGAATAAGCATTGTGCTATATATATAGGCCCCCAGGGGTGTCAGCCATGTGGGGATGGGGGTGAGATGTGTGATATAGCAGACACGCTGGTTCATGAACTTCTGTTGGCACAGAGAGCCCATCTGAAAGAAAACAGCTGCCACCAGGCTTTGGCAGTCGCCATATTCATAGCCTTATTCTTCAAGAGAATTGGTGTTTTTATGGAAAATTGATTTTTGGGTCAAAAGTAGGTGGGCTTTTGCCATTTTTATTTTACTGGTTTGGGTATTGTGTTTTTAAACAGCATCTCGCTGATTTCCTGCAGGAGTTATTAATGGGGCAGGGGGTGTAGTGAATCTGTTTGGGGTTTGAAATGCCTAGCAAATGTAGGCAAAGGGAAATTGTCTTGTTAAATGAATTTGGTTAGCACTTCCCTCTCAGCCCTTGTTTCTGGTCCTGAGCAATGTGAAAGCTTCTATGAGTTGATCACAGAGCTGAGGGAGAAATATTTCACTGGACCCATTGTGGTCTTGTCACAATGGCTGACTGAGGAAGCCTGAGTTCAGCTGTAGAATATAGACTAGTCTCCTGACTGCCCACCCTCAAGAAAGAAGATTGAAATCCCTGGGATTTATGACTGTCTACCCTCAGGTCCAGAGGGAAAGCACATAGGTATTTCTTTTCCATGATGAGTCTCTTGTGAAGTGGCCTATCTGTCTTGAGCTTCCTGCTTTTTACCCTTTGCCTGTAGTAATGATATCCTAAAACAAGTAGATCTCGTTGAGGTGACGGAGACTCTAGGAAACTGGGATGAAAGGTGAAGCAGTGTGTAGGCTTCTAAAGCAACAGAATGAGAGCAGTGCTGGCGTGCTCGGGCCTCCCCTAGAGCTGCAGTCCCCAGGCTGAGGGTGCACAGGAGGCTGTAGGAGTGAGGAGGTGGAGATAAAATGCAGATTCTAGCAGGGAGAGATGCTCAGTCTCAAAGTGCTTGCAGTGNAAGCACAGCCACAGTTGGATTCTCAGACCCCCATGTGAAAACACAAGGAATGGTGGTCCCTGCTTGTCATCCTGCTGGGGAGACAATGACGACCAGCAGACCCCTGGGGCTCACTAGCCAGCCAGTGTAGCCTGCTAGGTCAGGTCCAGGTCCAATCATATACCCTGCCCAGGGGGGGAAAAAGGTTAATAGAACCTGAGGGACACACCTGAAGTTGACCTTCTGTGTCACCCACAGTGTGTGTGTGTACATGTGCGTGCAGGCACACACACAAACACATTCCTTGCTCCACCAGAGACTGAGTTGGTGGATCTTCAGCATGACTCTGGTGTTACCCTAACACTTTGATACAACATGAGGAATGCTCTCTCGTCTACCTCACCCCTGCCCAGCACGCCTTTGCTAAGTGTAGATTTTCTTTTTGCATGCTAAAGGGAGCACAGCTCTGTAACCAAAGCAGAATTCTGTTGTTGTTGCTGCTGCTGTTTTAATTTTACAGTGAGAAAGCAAAGCATGAAATGCCATTTGCTTTGCTTAGGATTGTGTTTGAGTTGCAAGGATCCACTACAAGCTGAGTGACCTCAATGAGACCATTTTGTCCTTGAACTTTGTTCCTCTCTTAAATGGCAGTGTCTTTGGAGTTCCTGCTTTATCTAGTCTATAGGACAAGATGTCTTTGTTTTATACCTGATCTGTCCAGGTGATAAGTCTGTCCTTTTCTATAAACTGCACCTTAATTGTCCTCAGTGTGTTTGGTGATAGTGTTGGTCATTTGCTCTGGTCACGCTTTAAACAACTGAAATATAATGTAGTCAAAGTGTATTCTAAATGTTTCCTGTAACCTGCCTATATAGTTCTTCAGAGTTGAGTTTATTTTTGGAAGATAAGTACCATGTTTGAAAGCTGTGTCTTACATTGGTGGTTCCTCTCACATGGCATGGAGGGGGTCATCATGTATTTGGTGAGCTCCAGCATATCTCCATTTATGCTCCTTGAAGTGGGTGTGTTTTTCTTTCAGTCAGACCAATCTTGATGGTCACAAGTGCTGAGATGTAGAAGTTGTATTCTACTACAGCGTGGCTGCGTGTGATTTTTGTCTTTCTTTGTACATATCTCATTGTATCTCAACTTGAAGAAAGCCTCACAATTTAGCTGAAAAGGTTTCACCAGGAAAATAAATGCTCCATCTCAGAATTTTGAAATATTGTCCTATCTCCCATGCTTGACATCAAGAAAAACAGAAACTCAAGACAAAACTTAAGAAAATGTTCCTGTGGATGGTAAAACAAACAAACAAACAAACAAAAACTGCTTTTGAGTACTGTGAAGGAGATTTACATTGTGGTGTTCAGTCACCATCCTTAGTAGGCACCAGGAGGTCAGCCATGTTGGTTTAGCGCAGTCATGTGGGTCAGTACCTTTTGAAAGAGGAATGTGCCAACAGGCTGAGAGCAGTGTCCTGCTGTGTGAGCTGTGTCATCCAGGCCCAGAGCCTGAGTTGAGCTTTTTCTCAAATTTTCATTTCATAGAAAACTATGGTGTTTGATAAATTACAAGATTTACTTCCTCTTAGAGTNCATCCCTGACAGACTGCCAGTCACCGTTGCCTATCAGATTTTGTGTGGTTACAGGAAAGGGGCTTGTCTGAGTCACATGTGTAACTCAACCTGGGATGTAGAACGTGCCCTCGCCACATGTCCGCCTAATAGCACATTGTGTATGACAACATGGGTTCCTTTGGGGACTCAAACCAAGTTTCTTGGATTCTTTTTTGTTTTGTTTTGTTTTGTTTTGTTTGGGGGACAGGGTTTCTCTGTGTAGCTCTGGCTGTCCTGGAACTGACTGCCTACCTCTGCGCCACCGCTACCACCAGGCATTTGTTTTGTTGTGTTGTGTTTCTTGGATTCTTAAGAGCTCTTCTTTGACAAACTGAGTAATGTTCTCCTGACAGTTGAAGTGGAGAGTGTGCTGACTCTTACAGCTGACTCTTACAGCTAGTTTCCGGCACTTCACTGTTTATTGTATTTTTTTGTTGTTACCTTTTGTCAAGCTCAAGGAAATTTCCTTCAACCCCTCATGAGAAGTTGACTTCAATCAGTGTTGAAGTTTGTCAATGCTTTTGTCTCCAGTAAAATGATCCAATTATTAATGTAATCAGTACATTACACTGATTTATGTGAAACCATCCTTGCACTCTGTGACAAACCCAATTTCTCTTATTTCTTTTTTTACTTTATTTTAATGTTTATATTTCTGTGCTTCTGTGACACAGCATGTATATGGAGGTCAGATGACAACTTGCAAAGGTCAGTTGGCTCCTTCCACTGTGAGGTTCTAGGGATCAACTCAGGATGTCAGACTGTTACAGGCTCCCAACGGCTGAGCCCTCTTGTCTACAGTTGCTGAATTGGCTTCTCATGCATCAATTTGTGATTGAGAATAAGGTGGTTTCTCATTCTTATGGGGACTTCATTAGGTTTAGCATTTGAAGTTGTGCTCATCAAATGAGTGGAGGATGTCTTCACATTTGGAATATTTCATGTAAAATCTGAATTAGTATTTGAAGTTGTTTGAGGAATTTACTAGTAAACTTACTCTTGACATTGTTGTTGTGGAAAATACTTACTTTTTTTTTCACCTTTTGGAGTTTTGCTTTAAATTTCTATTTAGTTTAGTCTAATGAAAAATTTTAAGATATTTGCCCATTTATGTGTTTTAAAATTAATTGGCACAGAGTAGTCCATAATGTCTTTCTAAAATGGGCTTATCTGTCATTATGTTTTTTATTTAGAATTTTTGAAGCCTTGGCAGACACCGCTGACTTCAGGAAAAACATCTAGCCTCATGAGTCAAGTGTTGTCTATCTTACTTAGTTTCACTCTTTCTGGACTGTCTGGTTCTGTTTTCTGTAAATGTGCCCCCGTTTAGACAGTCAGCTACCTTAGTCCTAATTTTTTACACAAGCTCTCCTTTAGATATATTGCCAAAGTTATGATTTATGGTATTTTTGTCATTTTAAGTATTTGCTATCGTAGCTTTTAGTCTTAAACTTTTTTATAATTGTTTTTCTTAGTTCCTAAAAATACGTTTTTCTGGTGTGGTTCGTATTTAGATGTCACTAATAGAGTGTTGAAAGCAGTTGTAGGAACAGCTTAGGTGAGGCAGGAGAGATAGATAGCTAAGAGCGCTTGCTGCTCCTGCCGAGGACCAGAGTTCAGGTCTCACTGTTCAACATCAGGTAGCTTATAATTGCCTGCAACCCCAGCTCGGGGGATCTGATGCCCTCTTACGGCTTTCAAGGACACAGACACACACATAAAAAATATTAAAATATATCTCTAAAGAACAAAAACTGTAGACCTGTAGCTCTGGAGTTGCATAGACTGAGAGGCCTGGAGTTGAGTCCGGCAGTGCTTCCCATATGCTGCGATTCCACAGGCTGTGTTACCATGCCTGGCTGTATTTTACTTAGCTTTTCCTCCCCATACATTGCTCAGATTTATTTTGTAGGGATGGGGAGTGGTTGTGGAGCCCCAAAACCGACAGAGTCGGACCTCTCCTTCCACCATGTGAGTCCTGGGGAACACCCTCCGATGGTCAGGCTTGGGAGATGTCTTTACTGCTGAGCCATCTCACTGGCTCTACATTGTACTTTTTAAACTTCACTTTGGTGCCAGTGAGATGTCACAGCAGGTAAATGTGTGCCGTACAACCTGACAGCCTGAGCTTGGATCCCTGGAACCCATGTGGAAGCAGGGAGGGAGGAAATCCTGTAGGTCCTGAAATTTGTCCTCTGACCTCTTCTCCCAGGACCCCACCCCATCATACACACCCACATCATAATAAATAATTTTTAAATATATAACTTATTTCTATAAATATGCTTTTTACCAAAGGATTCTTTCCTGAAATGTGAATACCACAAATGTAGAGACTTGAGTTGCTGTATTTTTACAATGTGAAGTCTTTGTCCCTGTCCTTTGACCATGGGGGTTATGCTTGTGTGTGGATACTGTCCCAGCTGATGCCCTTGCAGCATGCTGAGTCTGCCTCACTTTTCTTCTCAGGTAGGCATAAATGAGCCACTCAGAAATAAAACCCAACATTCTGTCTCAGAGGGGAACTGGATATCATGGACAACTCATAGGCCTTTCTTGGATAGGTGTATATGGCTGTCACCCCATGAGGTCTTTGTGTTTGCGTAGCTTGTGATTTTAGCTGGGAGACTGAAGGTCTTGTGTATTGAGAGCTTAGTGTGTTATGTCCAGTTACATGCTGTATCTTATGTAATCTTTACAACAGACCTCTGGGGCAGGTGTCCTGGTCATCCTTATTCTGCTGATGAGAAAATGAAGGCTCAGAACTGTTGCATAACTTGCCCAAAGTCACGTGGGGAGCCAGTGGGAGAGACTGGCTTTCAGCTCAGCTTGTTCTGACCTCACTGCCAGGCTTGCAATTGCCTCTTCTGTTTCTCTGTTTTCCATCGTGTTCTCTCAGCTGTTAACAGTGAGATTTAAGTGTGTGGTGTGGTTCTTGTTGAATCTTACCTATCATCTCGGAATTGACCTCTGAACTATCATTGTTTCACCTGCCAATCCTAGACACTAAGTGCCCTGCGTTGAATCTGCACTTTTTCCCTTTTATTTCTGTTACCATTGTGTTTACTCTGTGTGTTGGCAGCTGAGACCAAAAAGGAAATGCAGAAAAAGAATCTAACAGTTTTCTTAACGTAAACCAAATGTTGGTGGTGTGGGCGTGCTCTTAAGAGGAAAGGCGCTATATAAATCTGACAAATAAATAAATAATTTGTCCTTTAAATAAACTGGCACTCAGAAGCCTTGCTCGGTAGTCTGTCTCCCTTTGCTCACCAAATGTGAGTTCGTCACTCATGAGCCGCATTGGAGTCACGGGTGGGGTGGGAGGAAGAGAGACTGATCTGATCGGGCTGCCTCTCCTTTGGGGCCAATCCCAACAGCATCTTGGTCGTGGCTGTTTTATGTGGACAACACATTCTTAGATGCTTCAGAAAGATCACTGAGAGAGGGATGAGGTTCAGATGAAGGCCAGTGAGTAAAGTTCACAGGATATATTTTGAGGATGAGAACTGAATTACTTTATTAATCTCTGCAAATAGCAATTACAGCGGCAAGCTCTGAGCCATTCCTTTTTTCGGGTATGTTGGTCTTATGACCTACCCCAGGAATCCTTTTCCACCCCCCATTCTCAAAATATGCAATGCAGAGCAATGCTAGGGAAAACCTCTGACTTGATCTTTGAGATCTATCCAGGCCTTGGCTTCATGAATCCTAGGACTCAGCTGGGGGGTGGGGAGGGAATAGTTGCTGGCTAGGGCTCATGGAAGCATCTTTTCCTAAGGAGGCCATCCCAGGCCAACTCTAGAGTTACATTCTGGAAGATGAGAAGATGAGATCCAAGCGGAAGCGAGACCATTGGTCCTGCCAGCTGCCAAGGCTCTGGTTACAGAACTGAGTGGTGCAGGCCATCTTGGAGCCATCAAAGGAACTGACTTGTGGGGGGTCACCTTTGAAGGTGCTAACATGGTGGCAGAGGGGTAAGAGAAAAGAACGCAGGAGGGGCTGTCCCTGCTGCTGTTTCTTCCAAGTAACAAAGGGTTTGCGTAGCTAATAAGAGTAAAGCCTCTGCAATATCTTCGTGCTTTTCTGAGAGGCTTCATTCAGGTTCTGAGCCCCTGGCTGATGATGCCTGTGTTTGAAATGTCAAGCCCAAGCATGAGTTGCAAATGTGTGCTTGTTTGGAGACCCTTGAAAGTTTCCTTACAACTCAGGTTTCTGCCGGTGAAATAGTACACCTTCCGTACTGGACTTCACAGTGGGGGTGTGTGTGTTAAGAGTGTTGGCCTGGCAGATGAGAGTGCTTTTGTGCCTGGGACAAAAGAACGTGCATGTGTGAAGTTGCTCAGGGATCATGTTATAATGTGGTGATTTTTATGGTGCTTCTTGCGGGGGATGGTAAACACTCCCCCAGGAGCAGTTCGTGCTGTACCCTGATCTCACGGTGTTATCTGTACCCAGATCTCTAAGGTTAAGGATTTAAGTCTTGATGCTCTAGAAATCTGTTAGCCACCTGTTGACACAGATTGATTCAAATCTAAGCCCAGTTGTTTGGTTTTATCTATAACAAGAACCGTTATCTTTTGTTTTCTAAATCTTAGCAGTTCTGACTGAGGTAAGATGGAATCTCAGAGTAGTTTAGTTTAGTGTAGTTTGCATTTCCCTGGTGGCTAAGGACGGCCAACATTTTAAAAAATCTTTCTTAGCCACATGTGTTTCTTCTTCTAGCCCATGTTTTAATAGGATCATTTGTTTTCTTGGTGTTTAGTTTTAGTTTTTAGTTCTTTGTATGTTCTAGATACTAATCCTCTGTCAGATGAAACCTAGCAAAGATACCCCCCCCACACACACACACACATTTAGGTGGCCTCTTCAGTCATTAACAGCTTCCTACAGTACAGAAACTCGAATTTCATGGAGTCCCATTTGATGGATGGTCTTGTTTCCTGGGTGGTTTTAATCCTAAGGAAGTCCTTACCTAAGGCTGTATCCTGAAGTGTACTCCCTACTGTTTTCCTTCTGGAAGTTTCAGAGTTTTGGGTCTGATGTAGAGATCTTGGGTTCATTTGGGGTTGACCTGTGTTGCGGTGGTGTGAAGGATGAAGTTTCATTCTGCGTGTAGCTGCCGGATTTGACAAGCACCATTTAATTGTTGAAGATGTTGTCTCTTCTCATGTGTAATTTTTCCGTCTTTGTCAAAAGTCAGGTGGCTAGATCTGGGTCCTTGATTCTATTCCGTTGATAAATACATCTACTTTTATTCTATTAGCGTCTGTGTTTACTTCTTGTGGTTATGTCTGACGAAATCAGAGGTGATGATAGCTCGCTCCCACAGTGTTTCTATTGTTCAGGATTGTTTTGGTTGTTTTGGGTTTTTATTATTTCCATATGAATTTTAAGTTTTGTTTTCAATTTCTGTGAAAAATTTTGAGTTGGAATTTTGATGGGGATTGCTTTGAATCTGTAGATTGCTTTTGCTAGGATGGCCATTTTCATGATCCTAATCCTACCAATCCACATGCCTGGAGGNGACATGTCTCNATCTTCTGGTGTNGTCTTNAGTTTCTTTCTTCAATATTTTTAAATTTTCATAGTACAGGTCTTTTACTTCCTTGGTTAGTCTAATCCCAAGGTAATTTTTGTCTTTAGTTTAAAAATATTTATTATATTTATTTATCTATATGTGAGTGTGTACACCACAGCATGTGTGTGCTCAGAAAACAATTTATGGGCATCAGTTCACTTCTTGTACCATGTCGGTCTCAGGGAGCAAACCCCAGTGGCAAGTGCCTTTCCCACTGAAACATCTCGCTAGCCCAACTTTTGTCTTTTTTTTCTTTTTCTTTGTGTATCTGTGTGTTCAGGATAGAGGCCAGAAGAGGGTTCCAATCCCCTGGAGTGGAGTTATGAGCAGTTGAGAACTGCCCAGCAGGGTTCAGAAGAGGGTTCCAATCCCCTGGAGTGGAGTTATGAGCAGTTGAGAACTGCCCAGCAGGGTTCAGAAGCTAACCTTGAGTCCTGGAAGAGTATCAAGTGCTCCAAGCCCATTCTCTGCTCCCCCTTTATGATCACTAATAAACTTTATTTATGGCCATTAGTATTTCATTACTGATTTTCCGTTTGCCTCACTCACTGCTGAGTGTCTTACTCACTGTTCTATTGCTGTAAAGAGACACCATGACCAAGGCAACTCTAAGCAAAGCATTTAATTGGGGGCTTGCTTACAGTCTNCAAGTCCATTATCATTGTGGCAGGGAGCATGGCGGCCAGCAAGAATGGTGCTGGGGAGGTAGCTGAGAACGTCATCCTGATCCATAGGACAGAGACTCTGGGTCTGTCATGGACTTGNNAAATCTCAGAGCCCACCCTCAGTGATAAACTTTCTCCAAGGCCACACCTCCTAATCCTCTTAAGCCTTTGGGCAGTGCCACTCCCTAGTGACTAAGCATTCAAATATATGAGCCTGTGGGGGCCATTCTTATTCTAACCACCACATTGAGAAGCTGATCTTGAGGTACCCTTTAAAAGCTATGGTGATACTCACCTGGTGAGTATCAAAAAGCTCCAAAGGCTAGGCAGGAGGATCTGGAGTCATCCTGAGCCTCACTCAGATAAACAGATAAAAAATCAAAGCCCTGTCAACATTACTGTGTCCCCAGTTTTACTCCTGATTTTGTGTCTGGAATTTTCTGTCTATTACAGATGACTTTTCCCTTCCCACTTTCGTGTTTTACTTTGATTTTGTGTCCGTGTTTTCGTGTTTTACTTTGATTTTGTGTCCGTGTTTTCGTGTTTTACTTTGATTTTGTGTCCGTGTTTATCTTGATGGTTTCTGATGTTAATATAACTTAAGTGTCCTCTCATCCCAAAATTGTATAAGTCCTCATATATTTACTTCATAGTATGAAATCTTTTGTCTATACGAAATTTGCTTTAGAATGTAGTATAAAAGGAACCTAACCTTCCTTACAAATTTGAAATGCTCAATTTAACAGGTAATAAAAGTACGTATTTGCAATTTANCAGGCAATAAAAAGTATTTTTTATTCCATTCCTTTGATCTATCAATCAACTTTTCATTTATTATATTGTAATTATGATAGTTTTATGTTATGCATCCATACCAAGTAAGTCATTGGTTCTTTTCAAAATTAATTCATGGGCCAGTGAGATGGCTCAGCCATTAAAGGTACTTTCTGTATAAGCCTGACATGACCTGAGTTCAATCTTCAGAACCTTTGTAAAGGTGGAAAGAGAGAATGACTCCACAGAGCGATCCTCTGACCTTCACGTGTGTGCCATGGCACATGTACCCACCCATGTTCATACACATACACACACACACACATTAATAACGAACATTTTTTTAATTTAGAAATTAATTCATCTTTTTAAACCAGATGTTGTGGCTAATCCCCAATGCTGAATCATAGTAAGTACTCATTTCGTATTAAACAATGCTACAATTTTTTCGTTCTTCCAGATTTCAGCGACAGCTGTCNGAACCCTGCCACCCCTTCCCTCCTCAGTCAGGAGTTCCTGGAGATAATCGCCCCAGCTACCACCGACAGATGTCAGAGCCTATTGCCCCCGCAGCTCCCCCGCCCCTTCAGGGATTCAAGCAGGAGTACCATGACCCACTCTATGAACATGGGGTTCCTGGGATGCCTGGTCCCCCAGCACATGGGTTCCAGTCACCAATGGGAATCAAGCAGGAGCCCCGAGATTACTGCGCGGATTCAGGTTAGCATAAACCCAAAATACACCTCTGAGTCAAGGCTGAAGATTGCTGGGCCCACACTTGGGTGGTGCCCTACCCTTAAGTGCGCTGGACACAAGAAACACAATTTGGGTGTTTTAGTTTTGTGGCTTTGTTTTAAGTACAGCTGACGCAATATAATAATAAGGAAAAGAGTTCACCTCTCAGACACAGTTCTGAGAAGTACCTGATACCCACAGATGTACAGAGTACCAGTTCAGATTCTCCTCTTTGGATACCTACAGTGGGCTGGAGCTTACGTCCTGCAGAGGGTGCTGGCCTACACAGGTAGAGGGGTAACCTGTGAGGGTCCCTGCCTAGCNGCTGTTTGCCTAGCAGCTTCAGCATATGAAGAAATTGAGGCTGTCAGACCTCTTCCTCTGTGTCTTGTGGGCCAGACCCGTTAAGACCCCGAGAGGAAAACAGGCCTGGAACCTGGCAGGCTGGAGATGTAAGGACATGTTTCNCCCTATCTTTCCTTACAGCTAGGACTAAAGTGACCCAAGAGTGGTTGGTAGGTGTTCTTCCACTCNCTGTGGACTTCCCTTAAGCCCCTTTGGAAGGATGGAGTAGTCTGAAGCTGAATGGCTCTTGTGGGTGGAGTGTGTGTAGAATCTGCTCTTGGTTTTTGAGATAACACATAGATTGTGCCATTTGGACAGAAGCTAGTTTGGGGAATCTGAGAAGGTAGGCCAAGGGAGAAATTTACCACGTTATGATAGAAAAATAGCTGCTGATGACCCATACAAATTTTCACTGGATTCTTTTTGAAGACTTGGAAATATTTTTCTCAGGAGAAGTCATAATGTTAACATTTTTCCTTNGGGTTAGCATTGACTTTTATACACACACACACACACATATATATATATAATTTGTTATATGGAATTATTTTATAATTAATAATATGATCTTTAGTTTAGTTATATGTATGTATCAGTGTATGTGAGTGCCTCCAAAGACCAGAAGAGTCAGATCCTCCTGGAGCCAGAGTTACAGGTGGTTGTGAGCCTGATGTGGTTGCTGGGANTTGAAACTCGGGTCCTTTGGAAGAGCAGTATGTGCTCTTAACCACTGAGCCCTCTCTCCAGCCCCCTAGCATTGACGTTTTAATCTNTCTCAACCACTTTTTGTCTCATCCCATCCCCTTGAAGGAAGGCACTCCAGAAACGCTCACGTCAGAAGCCTTGTCCCAGTGTGCACCCAGTTCACTCTCTTCTCCTGGGACCTGAAGAAGAGGTGGCTGGAGTGTGGTTTAGTTTCAGCATAACAGATCCAACATGAAGAAAACATGCTTGCCAAACCACAGTACCCACCATGCCAGTTCTCACCCTGGCTTCAAAGCTTTAGTTCCACTAATCCCTGTGGCCTTAAATACCCTCATCTCTGGCAACAGAATTGGATGTGACCATCAGTGGCCAAAGGAGCAGATTGGGAAAGATCTAAAGCGATCGTCTTCCCCACTCCATCCCAAAGGCCTTTTCAGTTGAAGCCAGTTTCTCGTATTACCACCAGCTTTCTCACCAGATGCATTGTTAACTGGTTTCTAAANTGAGTGAAATGAAGACAAAGCAGNGTTCTTTCTCCTGTGACTGTTGATAAGAAGGGTCTTGCTTGCAGGTGGTGGGTTCTAGTGTTTACCATATTGTTTATTAGCATGGTACCCTTCCACAGAACAAGGCCCCCAAAGACTGGCCCTTTATCGTAGGCCCTTTATTCTTAGTTGCTGTAATAAAACACTCATCCAAAGCAACTTGGTAGTGCAGGTGCAGGGACTGGGGTTGAGGGATTGCAGTCCATCATCATTGAGGGACACCAAGGCAAGAACTACAGCAGAGACTGCTGAGGAGCACTGCTTACTGGCTTGATTTTTTCCATGGCTTGTTTATCTTGCTTTCTTACACACTTCCACGACGATCTGCCTCAGACACACAACTTCCCGCAGTGGGCCAGACCCTCCCGTATCAATCATTAATCAACAAAATGTTCCACAGGCCAATCTGATGGGGAGGGAGTTGCTCAGTGGAGNGTCCCTCTTCCCAAGTATCTCTGATTTGTGTCAGGTTGACAAAAACTACAGCAGCTCGACCATGGAGCGTGAGGCTTAGGGGCTTTGCTGCCCAGCATGTCCTCTGCTGTTCTGTGGGAATGGTTAAGAATGCATGCATCTGTACTTCCCTTTCAGAAGTGCCTAACTGCCAGTCGTCCTACGTGAGAGGAGGGTATTTCTCCAGCAACCATGAAGGTAAGGAGCTAGGAGCTTGCTCTNGCCCTTTTAAAATTAATTTGTTTGGGGGTGGGGGCCTGTGTTCACCATAGCACACGTGGAAGTTGGAGGATTTCCTCTTCTTCTTCTTCCTTTTTTTATTTTTTTAAGTTTTTTGGTAATGCATATGCTTAACTTAAAATTACCCTGTTTCTAAACTGAGCTTTGAGGTCAGCGGTTAGGCCTTCCATAGCTCAGAGTATGAGAGCTAAGTAATAGTAGTCACTGGTTACTTTGCACATAGGCTTTGAGCCAGCAGCTGTCTAAGCACTGAGGCTGTCACCGTTTTTAAATGGCAATGGCCCTAACTTTGCAGAGTTCCTAGGACAGTGTGAAGAAAAGGGGAACTTGGTTTCCAGCTGTGTCAGCCTAAACTGGGCCCTTAGGGCTTAGGTCAGGAAGTTTTACATGGGTCCAAGGACATCGTAGGAAAGAATTTTAGGACAAGTTTCTGGTTTTCGCTTAGTTTGGGTGGGTTGCACATCGTTGTAATGATGATGTAATGGGTGGTCGCTGAGTTTAATATGACGAAATCACAGGAGTTCTTCACTGGCCTTGAGAGAGCTGGAGAGGAAAAGAGCTGGCATCTAGTAGAAGGAAGAGGTGGAGATAGGAAGGTTNGTAAGACTATGCAGAGGTATGCTGCATACAAAACACTACAAGACGCAAGAGANGTGTTTTCTAATTGGATAAACTAAGGACAGCTATGAGAAAAAATATGAAGTGATTTGTCCGCAAGCGTGAATTAATGTCTTGATGTTTATTGAATAAATGCACATAAAGGTTTAGGGATAGAGGAAAGACTCAGGGTATAAAGTACTTGCTGCCCAAGAATGAGCCTCTGACTTCAGATTCCTAGGATCCGTGGAAAAAGCTAGGCATGGCAGTGCCTGCCTGAATCCCAGCACTGGAAAGTGGAAACCGAAAGATCCTGGGACTTGCTAGGTAGCCAGTCTAGCTGTTTAGTCAACTCTGACTTCCATTTGAGACCTTGTCTCAAACAATAAGGTGAAGGTGGTAGAAGATTCCCGACATTGACCTCTGGCCTCCACGTGTGCTCGTACGGTTTCATACAACCATATACANAAAATATGAGTGCTGTATGTGCTCTATTCAGCTTCTTAGGCACAGTCCCTTTAGAATCCACTAATTGATCAGNCATCTGAGCTACTTAGAATTAGGAGCAAGAGCAGTGGACAGAGTTGGGCCTGTGACCTTATTTATCATGACATTAACCTAATTGGACTAGCAGTAATTTAAATCAACCAAGATGCTTGGCTGGTAGAGTAAAAACCTGGCAGGCAGGTTAAAACCTGCCTGCCAATCAGGAAGCTCTGTGTGAAGCTCTCAGCACTTGGGAGGTGGAGNCAGGAGAGTCAGAAGTTCAAGGCCATCCTTGGCTAACACAGAATAAGGGTTAGCAATGTGGCTCAGACGTTAAAGGTGCTACCAAGGCTGCCGACACGAGCTTTGATCATCAGGATCCACATGGNGGAAGAAGTGACTTCTACAAACTGTCCTCTGACCTTCGGTGCAACGCACTGTATGCCCTCTAACGTAATGAGTAGAATTTTTAAAAAGATGCATAGATATTCTCTAGCATGTAGTCTCAAGGAAATGGTCAGAATGGAGCGGGAATCNAAGAGAACCTTTCTTTGCTTTTGTGCTCCTTTTTTTCACAGTATAAACCTTCATAGCTTCACCTTTCTGTAAGCAATAAATATGGATTACACACAGCTTAGTATAGACAGACACAAATATAAAAATCAGATTTCACTGTCCAAAGGAAGGCATGAACTTGCTTCTCTGTGCATCCATCTGTACAGAATTGTACAGATCCCACCAGGATTCCTCTTACCCAGTCTTTTAGCAGGAGCCGTTAATTCACTGCGTGTTTACTGTGTTCCAAGCTCTGGCCTAAGCTGTTTACTTGCATCCAAGCCATTTNATCATCTAACTGTCCTGTAAGATAGATGTTACTAGCCACTGAAGCTTCAAGAGAAGATTTGCTGTAAATGATATGACTTGGAACATAGACCCAAAGTTCTAAGATAACGCCCCCAAGGGCCCAGAAACTAGCCTTCCTCTCCCCACATGTCTGTCCAGTGTAGTCACCCAGATCCCCCATTTCTCCGCAGCTTCTTCCATGATGGCTGCATAGTACTTAATGTATGGGGATGCATTTGGCTAGGACCTTCTTGTTGAATTTTAAATATTCATAGATACCTCACAAAATAATTATAAATGGNCATTCATTTAATTCGATCTTTCTGTGTTTCTTTGATTACTTCTTGAAGCTAAATTCCTGAACCTTCTGGGAGAAAAAAGTATGACATTTTGGGGGTGTCTACTGCCAGGTTTCTTGAAGTCCAGCATTTTGTTGTCTGTTTTCAGTGTGTGGTTGCCAACTTTTAAGTCTTAAGGACTGGTTTGAAGAAGTAGTTGGATGGGAATCCGGGGTAGGGGGGAGAGCAGTGTGGGAGGAGGACAGTTGAGCTGTCAGAGCTGCAAGGAACATTTGCAGAATGCATAGCTCCTGCATGAATGGATGACAGTGGCAAATCAGTCNGTTCATGTGATGGGAAGGAGCCCTGTGGGGTCTGAGAGGAAGTGTGTGAGCTGAAAGGCCTTGAGAGCTATGCAGTGGGCTAGAAGTTACTCTTCTAGGCAGTTTGGTAGGTCAGGACCTCCTTTCCAAACACTGGGATAGGGAAGTACTTTTCCATAGAGTAGGTCCCTGGAAGTATGTTTCATTTTCTGTCAAACACATCTATCCACATAATTATAAGAGCTCTCTGACTCCCCCAAACCAATGACACCAGCTTCTCTTGAAACTTGGATCGATGAATTCTGAAGAGCTGCTGTCTTAATTANGGTGTCTATTGCTGCAGCAAAACACCATGACCAAAAAACAAGTTGGGGAGGAAAGGGTTTATTTGNCTTACACTTCCACATCACTGTTCATCACTGATGGAAGCTGGNACAGGAACTCAAACAGGGCAGGATCCTGGAGGAAGGAGCTGAAGCAGAGGCCATGGAAGGGTGCTGCTTACTGGCTTGCTTCCCATGGCTTGCTCAGCCTGTTTTCTTATAGAACCCAGGACCATCAACCCTGGAATGGCACCACCCACCATGGGCTGGGCCCTCCCCCATTGATCACTAAAAGAAAATGCCTTACAGCTGGATCTCATGGAGGCATTTCCTCAACTGAGGCTCCTTGCTCTCTGATGACTCGCTCGCGTGAAGTTGACACACAAAACCACCCAGTACAGCTGCTGAATCAAAAGCTCCAACATGGATCCCAGAAGTCTCTCTTTTCAAGTTTGAAACCCACACTCAACCTCAGCTGTACCTTAGGCTCACCTGAGGGGGCTTTTAAATTGAAATTTTGATGTGAAGCTTTACCCTAAGTGGTGAGACCCTCAAATTCCAGGGTAAGATCTCATGTACCNGAAGCTGTGAACCCCCATCTGTNGCATTTTAGATACTCAGGAAGCATTGGTTGTTTCTTACAAGTGACTGTAGTTGCAGCTGGGTGATGGTGGTGCACACCTTTAACCCCAGTACTCAAGAGGCAGAGGCAGAGGGAGCTCTGTGAGTTCGAGGCCAGCCTGGTCTGCACAGTAAGTTCCAGGAGAGCCAGGGCTACACAAAGAAACCCCATCTGGAAAAACAAACAAACAAAAAGCAAGTGACTAGTTGACTAGAGTGGTCTCTTGGGTAGATGGCTTCCCCCTGGCTAGGCAAGACCACTGCCGCTTCCCTGCTGTGTGCCCTGTGATATTCTCAGTGTCCAGACCTGAGCAGGCAAGCTGTCTACTGGACCGCTAGACACAGCTGTGCGGGGCTGCTTCCAGATTCTTCACTGTTTCTATAGAGGCAGGTTCACGTCTGCAGCAAGCACATGCGGAGGGAGCAGGGAAGAGAGGGAGGCAAACATTTGGTATAATTACAACATTTAGCAAAGAGCATGCTCTTAAGGGAAATATTTTTAGTAAGATTTTGGGTTGCTTACTACACACACAACTATCTTGTGAGGCCACCTCCGCCCTCTGCCCTGCAACCTATCCCTTTGCCCAATTGACCGCACACATTGGAAAAAGCACATTTCAAAAAAGCCAGCATGTTAAACGGCTCTAAATTATCTTGCCCCGATTTTTCTCTCTCCTTCCTTTACAGTCTTGACCACAGATGCCTAGGAAACAGTTATCAAAACAAGCATTTCTGATTGGCATCTCTGATTGCTAAGATAGCTGTCCTGCCTCGGGTCCTCACCTGGAATCCTCGTGTGGTATTTTGAGTCTTTCATTTCCACTGCCTGTCAAGCAGGTTCTTCCTTCCTGTGCCTTTATTTGAGTGGTTATGGCCACAACTGAAATAACTGCAGATGCAAACTCCACTGGCTTTATTACTTAAACCAGAGACATCTTCCAGGTGTTTCAGAGGGCCTTGCGTGGCAATAACTAGAAACCGCAAAATGTTCCCAAATGATGTTCCTTATAAGCTTTTGAAAACCNAAACAAGAATTTATTCTTGTGGGGTTGTGGATGAATTATCTTTCCCTTAGAGGACAGAGGTGAAAATGACGCGGCACGTTTGACAGATGTCTCAACTTTCAAGCGGTTCGCTTACAATGACTTTATAACGAGACCATTTAAACAGCGCTGGAATATCAAAACACATATGGAAGGTGGGAAATATATCACCTCCGGGCAGCCACAGAGGAAGAAGCATGACGCATAAGGAATTATGTCTTGCTGATAATGTGAAGTACACCAGCTCGTCATAAAAGTCAGTTTGCCAGGTGGTGTGCACTTGGGAGGTGAGGGTTCCAGGAAGATCGGGAGTCTGAGGTCATCCTCAGCTATATGGCAAGGGTAGACCATGTCTTAAAGGAAAGCATGCTAGCTTTGCTTAAATTGTCAGGAGATCTTGTAGTACCTCAGATATTGATTGAACACTTAGTATAGGCAAGGTGCTGTGAGAACACTAAGATGCATAGGATAGGACCCTTGTCCTTGAGACTTTTTGACTCCGTGCAGAGGATGTCAGGATTACAGTTCTCATACCTTCATTCAGGGTTGTTTGCTGTTTGTTTGTTCATTTGGTTTTTTTGAGGCAGAGTCTCACTGTTACTCCTGTAGACCAGGCTACCTGAAACTCAAAGGGACCCACCTGCCTCTGCCTTCAGAGTGCTGGGGCGGAAGGCATGAGTCACTGCTGACACAGGACCATGCAGTTCCCTACAGTGCTTGTCACAATCTGCACCTCTGTTTGTTTTTCTTTAAGTAGCATTTATTTCACACATGCATACCAGAAGCTAGACTTACTCTGTTGTAAAGATGGCTCGGTAGAACAGGCATCACGTTAACTATTAAATCCTCATAACAGTACCAGNGAGGAAACTTGAACACAGTGGAATTAATTTATTCAAAGTCACACAGCTAATCAGGGTCAACCTGTCTCATTCTGGAGCCTGCACTCTTTAATTCCTATGCTATACTATGTCGTTTATTGCCTGTTCTTTTATTACCTGCTTCCTGCTTTAAGTTGAGATGTAANCACATAAGAACAAGGTCCATGGCTGTGTTCTTACCTCCTACCCACATTAACAAAATATGTGGCCTAAATTTTTAATTGAGTCAATCAGGAAAAANAAATGCCAATAAAATATATTTATTTCTTAAATTGTGTTTTGCCTGCATATATGTCTATGCACCATACAGAACAAGGAGAAGCCAGAAGATGTCAGTGGATTCCCCTGGAACTAGAGTTACAGACAGTTGTGAGCCACCATGTGGGTACTGGGAATCAAAGTTGGGTCCTCTAGTATAGTAGTAGCCAGTGCACTTAACCACTGAGCCATTTCTCCAGCCCAGATATTGGTGTCGTTGATTTAAACAATAGAAAAATTATGCCTGAGGCTAAAGACAGAAAGATGAATGACATGAACATCAAAACAATCTGTTGC
>LZPO01075886.1:362023-382713 GCA_001675575.1 Neotoma lepida
TCCTGGAACTCATTTGGTAGCCCAGGCTGGCCTCGAACTCACAGAGATCCGCCTGCCTCTGCCTCCCGAGTGCTGGGATTAAAGGTGTGTGCCACCACCGCCCGGCTCACCAAGTTTTTTTTCTAGACCCCGGCATCTTAAGATGTTGCCAGGCCTGCCAGGACATTCCCTCACCTGAACTGATTGCAAAGAAGTCAGGGATATCAGGAGAGGGATCACATCTGGGTTCCTTGACCTGTGGGGTTTTCATGTCACAAGAGTCTCCTGTCTGCCCCCTCTGCATATGTAGCACGCAGGCTAGTAGTCTTCAGCGAGGTGAACCAGCCAGGGACAAAAGCCAGGGAAGAACCGGGGGATGAAGGACCGTATACCAAGTGTAATACCTTGGAAGCACAGAGCACAGGGTCCCCATCAGGGAGTTGTTAGCTGCCTTGGGTTTNAACCACAAATCTTGTTGAGGGGTGGTAGGCTGGCTACCTGATGGTCAGGACTGCACACAGGCCAGCAGTTTGTATGTGGAGAATATATGGCCGACCTTTCCCGTGTCTCCTTTACCTTGTGTCTCAGCTATTTCATTCTTGATGTTTGTCTTCAGACCATTTGGTTCCCATTTCATGACCTCCCCTTTTCTGTGACACCTCTACCACGAGGAGGGCTTTAATTCCTTCCGCTGTGTCTGGGGACAGTGCTCTCCCCAGTCTCTGTGGGCTTGCATCTTCTTTTCCTTCTATACTTGGCTGTAGCATATGAGGTGTGTGGATAGCTTGGACAAGTCTGCCGGGAAGGTTGTTACTATTAACTGAAAGGAAAATGACAACACTATACACAAATGAAACAAAGCTAGCTAGTTAGGCNGACCAGAAATAACAGGTTAGTCATAGCCACACAGGCCCTGCAAACTTCCTAAGATCTGAGGGAACCTTCGTGACTCAGCGGCTCCTGCAGCCCNAGCCCTGGTAGCACAAATTGATTCAGCCAAGGTAGTGATATCAGAACTTGAGTGCTTGAGTCCTTTGGGAGTCTCTGAAGATTCAGTCTGGCACAGGTACAGCAGTAGGACTTAGGAACCAAAAATGAAAGGATATGGGCCGGTGAGAGGGTTCCACCAGCAAAAGCTTTGCTGAGAAACCCTGACAACCTGAGTTCAGTCCCCAGAGCCCCTGTAAAANATAGGAGAGGAGAACTGACCCCAGAGAGCCACCCTCTGACTTCCACATGTGTGTGCCCACACACATCATGCACACACNATAATAAAGTTGTTTTTAATTTACATTAAAGAATGCCAGTTTAGTNGTTAACTCCATAGTTTTCTGTATAACATAGAATGTTAAGCAATGTGGTTTTTCTCTTTCAACTCTTTCAGGATTTACGTATGAGAAGGATCCCAGGCTNTATTTTGATGACACCTGTGTGGTGCCTGAAAGACTGGAAGGTAAGATGCCCATCCAAGACTTGATGCTGGGTGAGAGGGTTGACGATGTCAGACTCAGCCCGTTCAGTGACTAAATCATCAGCAACCACTGCTTTTTGTGCAAATACCTGAGAAACTCCAACCTCAATTATAACTTATGGACCCCTGTCCCACACAGGCAAGGTCAAGCAGGAGCCCACCCTGTATCGAGAGGGCCCCCCTTATCAGAGACGAGGCTCTCTTCAGCTGTGGCAGTTCCTTGTCACCCTACTCGATGACCCAGCCAATGCCCACTTCATTGCCTGGACTGGCAGAGGCATGGAATTTAAGCTAATAGAACCGGAGGAGGTGAGTCTGGGTGTCTTTCTTTTCTGCTGCTATGACCAAACAGCGTGAACAAGGAAACTTACAGAAGAGTTTGTTTAGACTTCCAGAGGGTTGGACTCTGTCATGGTGGGGTAGCTGGCAAGAAGCTTCGGGCATGGTGGCAGGAGAAGGGAACTGAGAGAGAGAGAGAGAGAGAGAGAGAGAGGAGGGAGGAAGGGAGGGAGAGAGAGAGAGAGAGCGCTGCCAGCTCAAATACTAGCATAGAAGCAGAGGGAGCCAGCAGAGGGAATGGGGCAGGGCTCTGAAACCTCAAAGCCCACCTCCAAGGACTCACTTCCTCCAGCGAGGCCACGCCTCCTAGGTTTCCCCCAACAGCTCCACCAACTGCCAAGTGTTAAATGCCNGAGCCTATGGGGTACGTTTGTATTGAAACCACCACAGTCGGTGCAGGATGTGAGTGAGTGAGGCTTTTGTGTTCTAAGTGTGCTCTGCCTTCTCATTTTCTCTCCAGCTGGCGGCTCAGCAGTGTTCTTCATATCAGTAGGACGGTTTTCTGCATGTTGCCAAACGAACAGGCAGAGTTCTCCATTGTAGAACATGAAAAGTATTTTAACACTCCTAGGAAGGAAATAAACAAAAGTGAGGGGTGAAGCCATGAAGAGTGAACCCCGGTACAGGCTGTGCTCTTCCTGTTAATGTTGTCTGTAACAGACTCCACCCTAGTCTGTTACAGCCTGTGGCTGAGGCTGTATGAATGGACGGTGTAGTGCATTTACCCTGCTACTTTCTAACCTTCATTCATTTAATGTGTGTCTACATGCACATGCACTAAATCTGTGGCATGTGTGTGACAGTCAGAGACCACTTGTGGGGACCGGTTCGATTCTGTATGTGGGTCTCAGGGATCAAACTCAAGTTGCCAGGGTTAGTAGCGGCAGCAAACGCCTCAACCTGCTGAGCCATCTCACTGACCCCACTGCGTGCTTCACATGGCTCTAACTTGGAAAAATAAAATTACTGAAGCTAAGTCTTAGAAGCCTAAAATTTTTTTAAGTATATGTTTATTTTATAAAGATGTATGTGTGCATGCCTGGGTGTATGTAGGCGGACCATGTGTGTGCAGTGCCCATGGAAGCCAGGAGAGGGCGTCGGATACCCTGGAACTGGAGTTCCCAGTGGTTGTTAGCTACTCTGTGGGTGCTGGGAATCAAACCTGGGTCCTCTATAAGAGGAGAGTGCTCTTAACTGCTGGGCCAACTCTCCATCCAGCCCCAGAACGTAAATTCTTTTTTTTTTTTTTTTCAAGTGTGTTGTGTAGGATCCTGGTTGTCATAGTAGCTAGGGTTACTATTGCTGTGATAAAACACCATGACCAAAGCAACTTTGGGAGGAAATTTTTTTGTTGTTGTTTGGTTTGGTTTGGGTTTGGGTTTGTGGGATTTTGTTGTTTGTTTGTTTGTTTGTTTGTTTGTGTGGCTTATGCTTCCACATCATTGTTCATCATCCAGGGAAGTCAAGGCAGGAACCTGGAGGTAGGACCTGACACAGAGGCCATGGAGGAGTGCTGCTTACTGGCTTGCTCAGCCTGTTTTCTTACAGAACCCAGGTCCATCAGCCCAGGGGTTTCCCCACCCATGATGGAATGGGCCCTCCCATGCCAATCACTAATTAAGAAAATACTGTACAGCAGTGGTTCTCAACCTCCCTAATGCTGCAACCCCTTAATACAGTTCCTTGTGTTGTGGTGACCCCCCACAACCATAAAATTATTTTCATTGCTACTTCATAACTGTGATTTTGCTACTGTTAGGAATTGTAAATATCTGATAGATAATCGGCCAATCACATCAGATATGCAGATCATCTAAGGTGACCACTGTGAGAGAGTCGCTCAACACCCCTCCCAAAGGGGTCACAAGCCACAGGTTGAGAACTGCTGCTCTACAGGCTTGCCTGTCACCCCAATTTTATGGAGGCATTTTCTCCTTTGAGGCTCCCTCAGAAAAGGAAACATTGTTATCTTTTTGCCCAGAGCAATCAACAGAAAAACCTAAGGCAGAACCCACCGCCGCCTTCTCTTCAGTGAGGAAGATGCCCGCATAGGACCTGCACATGCAGCATAGAGAATTAAACCAGGTTATTAGTATATCCCATGCCAAAGGGAGTAATTTTCATTTCTATTTGGTTAGGGTTTAAAAAATTGTAGATGGACCGGCAAACATACACTTTTTTAGTGGTGCGTGGTTAGGCAAGCGCTGCCCCTGAGTTGGTACAATAGACATGGGGAACGCCCCCTTGGGAAGCATTCCATTAAGGGCTGCAGAGTTAGCAGCAGAAGGCAACCACCTGACACTGTTTGGAAGAAGGACGTGGTCTGAAAGTTGAGATAGGATAAGGAGGAGAGAAAAAATGGAATAAAAACTTAGAGTATCCCGCGTTGGTAAAATAAGGCAGGCTTCATTTCAAGTGGTATAAAACATACATTTCTAAAGCTAGGGAGAAGGTTCAGTCAGCAGAGCGCCTGCCACACAAGAATGGAGATTCCGTTGTGTATCCCCAGCACCCACGTGAAAGCCAAGCACAGCTCCACACATCTGTAATTCCAGCATTCTGGGAGTAAAGACAGGCAGATTCCCTGGAGCTGGTTGGCTGTCCAGCCTAATCAAATGGATGAGTTCCAGGTTTAGAGAGAGGCTTGATCTCAGAAAGTAGAGAACAATCGAGAAAGACTCGAAGCTTGGATCTCTGGCCTCCGTGTGAACATAACGCCACACACACACTTGTGCACACACACGAATATGTCTGTGGCATTCCCTGTCTACTTATTCACAGAAAGGCTGTCAGCATGGAGCACTACACACAGCCTCTGGGCTCAGTTGTGTAGAGATGGAGGCTGAGCCTCTAGCTGTGCTGCGGGGCCACTGCCCCCACATTGGCCATCCCTCCCTCACTGCTTTCCTAATGTGAGGCTTGGTGATGGGATGGTACCTTGACTCACCAAGGCTTTTGGAAATGAGAGTAAGCCTGTCTTGTGGGCAGCCCTTATTGATTCATCTCATTCCACAAACAGGAGCTTTTATGGCTTTATTGCCACAGCCTCGGGCCTGAGCACAGGCTGTCCAGCTGCAGGTAAACCTGGTTATGAGCCTCTGTAAGGCTGTTATTGAATCTTCCGCTCTCCTACCAGCGGTAAGGAGAACGATGAACAGATGGCAGAGGGCCCCTGCTCTTACTTAATGAAGGAACTAATATTAACCCAGAATGCTCATAAATGCAAGCAGCTCCGAGTCACACGTGGGAAGCCACGGTGGCCCTGAGCCTGTTGATTGAGCAGCATTTTTAAAATTAGTATTATTATTATGTTTTTATTATGGGGGTGGCGCATACAGGTATGCACGTGCTGCATCAGAGGACAGCCCACAGGAGTGAATTCTCTCTACTATGTGGGTCCAGAATATCCAATTCAGGGAAGCGGATGCCTCTGCCCACTGAGCCATCCCACCACCTCCAACATTGTTTCTTTAGGAACTGCTTTTTACTCCCTACCTTGAGGTCTCTAGCATCCTCATGCTCGTTAATGCAGGGCCCTTTGAAATCCGTGGAGCACTGAGCCTTGGCCTGCACAATGGTTGGCTTTTCCTCTTCTGTTCTTTGTGTAACTGTGACAGCCCTGTCCTTGGTAATGTCGGGAAGATACCACCGACTCCCAGGGAAAGCTGTAAGAACTTGTCATGGGGGAAGCTTCAAGGGTGAGGCAGAGGAGGAAGCTGTGGGGATGTAATTGTAGGCAGCTGTGTGGCTGAGTAGTGCACTCTGGGTAATTATCCATAATATCCATTACACTGTGCATGGAAATTGTGGTTTTAGAACTGCGTTTTGGCAGGCCCCTAATCAAATGTCTTTTGATAGTCATCCAGCTTAGCACCCTCTCAATTATGACTGACTCGGCTGTAATCTGGAGCCATTTTANCTGTGAATCTGCATTAATATGAGTATTTGTGGGGGGGGGTTGGTTGTTGAACACGCAGTATAAGTGATGCCACAGGAGGTTTTAAAGGCTGGGCTGTTAGAGCCACTCCTTGTTCTGTGACTGCTTGCTCTTTGAAGAGGAGTGAGTGAGTCCCCCCTTGAGCCTCAGCTCCCAAAATGTGTATTCTGTAACTTACTACTTGGGGAACAGAAAGAAGGAGCGAGCTGGCAATGTGCACTCGCCTGCTCCTCCTAACACCGAATAGGGACTGCCCAAGGCTCCAGCTGCATCACGCATTGCTATAGAGGGAACAGTGTGGCGAGGCCACTGAATCATAGGGCACCAGCCTGGAGGATGAGTCAGTAACTATAGCTACCAGAGCAGCTTTGAAATCTGCACATACACAAAAACCTCTCTCCAGTAAGCTATTGCATGCACTGACAGCAAAGAGAGGACACCACTTAAGCTGAAGACTAGGTAAAATTGTTTTCTGCTACCCAGTGGAGGAAAGAGACAGAGCCAGATACCTTGATGCTCCCTATCTCTTGTGGCAGACAGGTTGGCAGTTAACTTCAGAGTGTGGGTTGCTGTCGAACCTTGAGATTAACTTAGCAAATTTCTCTTTTTACCAGTATTTCCATTGATTTGAAATATTTATCTTTGCTGGACGGGTTGATGCACACAGCTTTAATCCCAGTGCCTCAGAGGCTAAGACAAGTGAATCTCTGTGAATTGAGACCAGCCTGGGCTACATAGTGAGTTCCAGGCTAGCCGCAGCTACATAAGATGACCTCGTCTCAAATAAAAAGGTCTTGTAACCAGGATTCAGTTTTTGCTAAGTTTTGCCTTTGGGGCGTTTTTTGATGATAGACTTGAATTGATAAAAAATGCAACAAAGAAGAGACCCAAGATTCATGGTTGCCTAAGAGACTAAACAACAAGCGGAAATTGAACTTACATGGGATTTGTTGCAGGGCAAAGTGGAAACCTAGCTGGTGGGTTGCTCTGATATAATTAGGACAGATGAGTTCTTCCTTCTGAGATTTGCTATTTGCTAGAGGTCATTTTAGAATCCTGAATTCAGAGGGAGTTTCTGGCACACCCCTGCCCCTCACATAGTTGATGTGAACTGCTGTCTTCTCTCCACCTACCTCTATGTTGAACCTTTAGCTTTTTTGGCTGGAGTGTGTCTATGTGTCTGTGTGCCTGTCTCAAAAGAGCAAGTTGGGGTTGGTGGTGCATGCCTGTGATCCAAGCAACTGGGAAGCAGAGGCGGGAAGATGGAGAGTTTGATGCCAGCCTGGGCTATATAGAGAGATCCTGTCTCCAAATAACACATAATTTAGAAAGACTTCAAAAGGATGTAGTGAGGTGGTCTTTTTTGAAGTTTCTAAAGGTGACTAAAATGAAGACGTCAGACAGCTCACATTTCCACAGTTGATCTGCCTTGACAGCCGCCCTCCTAAGTGGGATCGTGAAAGTTTAGATGCTGGAGAACAGAACTTGCTGCCATGATAGCTGAGTAGAATCTAGAAGGAAACTCCCCCGCTCTAACGCCCTTGCCCAAAGCTCCAATTACATCTCCCCATCCCTGCACCTCAAGTCGACTGGGTTGCTGTAATGCCCTTTAGAACTGTGTGAGAAGCCCTGTTAATTTTTCATTAAATGGATAATGGTGCTGTGCGCTTTGCTGTCCATTCTGTGGTCTGCTGGGAGTGAAGGACTGGATGGCAGCAGGCTGAAATGATCTGAATCCCCCTTAGTCCATGAGCTGCAATAAGTAAACATCTCCCAGCCCCTCTCCAATCTTATTAGAATTGAACTTCTGCTCTGCAGGCCCATTAGCAACTCACTAACATGTTCCTAATGTTTCACGAATGACCGTTCTAATTATTCCTTATTGACTGCTACAGAAACCATAGCACTTAATGGCAATATGTTAATGGTCCATGAGTATTGGTCAATAATTCATAAATGGAGAAATAGTAGAGAGCCTGTATCCTCTGGGATGCTAACCAAGTTCTCTACAGTCTTACAGCGTTAGGAGTCTTCTACCCCCAGGTCTCACCCCCTAAGAACTGTGGCCGAATCATCGCCTTTACTTAATTTTTGATCTTGAGAGAATTAAACGCTTTATTTTCCAAGTTAGAGAAGCCAGTTATCAGCCAGAATTATTGAGTTACAGAACAGTCACTTCTGGGAATGTGTTTGCATCTTGGCTCTCTTGTCATTTCAGGTTGCTCGGCGTTGGGGCATCCAGAAGAATCGGCCAGCCATGAACTATGACAAGCTGAGCCGCTCTCTACGCTATTACTATGAAAAGGGCATCATGCAGAAGGTACGCAGCTACAAATGCTTAAATCTGCCGCTTTCAAGGAATGTCCCTGACCTTTGTAATAAGGCCATTTACAGTAACTAGAAGAAAACACGAGCCTCATAAGTGAGTCTGGTAGAAAAGAACCTGGAAAACATAAAAAGACAGGAATTGTAGGGTGGAGTGAGGTAGAGANGGGAGGATCAGAAATTAAAGGCCAGTTTCACCTACAAATCAAATTCTAGGCCTACAGGCTACATAAGATCCTGTCTCCATAAACTTAAAAAGGAGACAAATAGGGTATTTAAAGTCCTTTTAGAACTGGAGAGATGGTTCAGCATTTGAGAGTTCTTGCTGCCCTCCTGGGAGGGACCTGACTTCAGATCTCAGCACCCACATTAGACAGCTCACAGCCTTCTGTAACTCCAGCTCTAGGTGATCTGATGCCATCTTCTGGCCTCCGTGGGTACTGCACACATGCAACACATATAACTCAAGCCCACAAGTGTACACACTTAAAAAAATGAACACTTCTTTTTTTAAAGTGCTCATAATGTTGAGTACATGCCCTTTACTGACAGAAGCTTCATGTGAAAGACACAAGAGGAAATTGGCTTCCTCTACTTTCTTTAAGCTGCTTCCAGTTACAAAAAAACTCAAACACTTAGGCCAGCTACNGTTGTATATGTAAAGGAAGACATGAGAGAATCAACTTAAGATCTCCACTCCGTAGAGCTTGACATCTTTACTTGTTGAAACATTTAGGGCACAGCGATCTTCACTGTCATCACAGTGAGAAACCATCTCAAGGAGTTAGAAGACTAAGAAAATCTATTTCTCTCTTAAACCTATGCAGCCTGGAACTTAAGAGACCCCAAAATTTGTCAAATAGCAGCTGCCGTCATTCATTAAGTTTTTTCTTTGCAGAATAGAAGATAAAGATTATTTTGAAAAAAGCCAGTATGGAGCCCTTATTAGGACAGGGGCTAAGGAACCACAACCGTAAGATCCCCGTTAGTAAGTGGAAGATAGACTGAGGGCACCTTTCTTCAGTGCCTCATGTATGCTGTCCATCTCCCCAGATGATCCTAGCATTCACACACTGGGGCAGCCTTTATGACACAGGTTGTGTGTGTTTCCCCGAAATGCTTAGAACAAGAAACATTTAACATTTTAAAGTTTAATTAAAAAAAAAAAAAAACTTATTAGAGTATTTGCATAGACTTTACCAGTTAATCTGTGCCGCTGTCCTGCAGTCAATTTTATGGGATTTTTATCCCCCCTCAAAAAAAAAAAACCCATATTCATTAGCGTTTACTCCCCATCCTCCACCAACCCACTTAATATCAGATCAAATCTCAAATACAGGAAAAAGCATCATTTTATTAGTTACTTTTCTGTTGCTTTGATTAAAACATCATGGCCAAGCTGAGCAGTGGTAACACAAATCCCAGCACTCTGGAAGCAGAGGCAGGTGGATGTCTGTGAGTTCAAGGTCAGCCTGGTCTACAGAGCGAGTTCCAGGGCAGCCAGGGCTACACAGAGAAACTGTGTCTTGGGAAGAGGAAAAATTAAAAAACAACCTACCATGACCAAACAGCAGATAGAAGGAAGGATTTATTTGGGCTTATGTTCCAGGGGGCTTAAGAATCCGTGATGGCAGGAAGTGGCAGGCATTGCAGCAGGAATGCAAGCCGAGAGCTCACGTCTTGAACCATGAGCCTGAGCTGGCACAAGGCTTTGAAACCTCAAAGCCCTTCCCCAGTTATGTACTTCTCCACAAGGCCACACCTCCTAAGCCTCCCCAAATAGTGCCACTAACTAGGGACCAAGTGTTCAGATGTCTGAGATTGTGGGTACATTTCTCACCCAAACTGCCACAAGTGTCACCATTCCTACCTTATTCCCAGAGTTCTAGATCAAATATGAAAGAATGTAATTCGAGGCACAGTGGCTTAGAACTCTTACTGACTTGATTTCCGAGGATAGGAAAACCCAGAAGTGTTGCTTTGGCGAGTTCTTATTCGGTAGCCTATTTGGTCATGTAACTTCTCATATCCCTTACAGGGAAAATGCAGTGCTCTGCTGTAATTTCAGGGTAATACATCTGAAAGAATCTAAGTAATAATAATGTGCTACCCATTGCTTTATTATAACCGTGGCCGAATGAAATGGTTTAAAAGGTAAACTAGCCTGTCAGTGTCAAAGATAGCTCACGCTCTTAGTTCCTAAATGGAATAGAGTTAAGACTTAGTGAGGACACCAGTGCTGGGAGCCATGCTGCTTTTGGGTTGCTGCCATGCCATTCACACAAGAACTGAGGGCCTGCATTGGTAGCACAGGCTTTTGGTCCCTTAGGAGGAGGCTAAGGCAGAAGGATTTTAAATTCAAGGCTAACCTGAGCTACACAGTGAGTTCCAGTTCAGCTTTGGCTATGTAGTGAAGACTCCATCTAAAAATCAATAAATAAATGGATGAATGAACAATGAGTAGTCGGGATGATTAATTATATGTATCTGCTGTCCTGAAGCTTNCTTTGGTGTTTGTGTTCTCTGTGCTGGTAAGCATGGTTCCCTGATTTCTAGTGACTGCAACAGAGTTAAGCACAAGACTGGGGAGCAGGGGCCAGACTTCTGTTACACTGAGATGTGAGATCTCAGCAGAATGACAGTTCTGGGCTAGCCCAGCCATTGGGGTATTTTAGTCTTAGTGTGCTTGCTTACATAATCGGGAATTGTAGCTGCTCTCCTTACAATGCCTGACAGTTAGATTTGCCTGTCAGGAATCTGTGCCTTCTCTCACTGTTGTTAAAGAGTCAACAGAGCCTGGGTAATCACTGAGCTAGCTGACTTGTCAGCCGTGTGACAAGGCCCTTGAATAATCACGACCTTTGGAGTGTATTATCATCAAGTGCAAATGTATATAGAAGCAAAGGCAGGAGAATTTTAAATTCAAGGCCAACCTGAGCTGCATAGTGAGCTCCAGTTCAGTAGACCCATGCAGGAGCGGAAGTGGCAGGTATGTCAGAAGCGGGATTTTTGGCTAAGTTCCACAGAGGCTGTCTTAATCAAATTCTTAACCCAGGCTTGGGAGATTGCTCGGTGGTTAAAGTTTCTCCATGTGAGAGGGCTGGAGTTCAGATCCCCAGATAAATAGTACATGGGTATAGGGTTCATCTGCACTTCCAGCCTTGGAATTCAGCTGAGTCGATCTCTAAAGCTACTTCAGCAAGCTCTGGGTCTGATGGAAGAGTCCCTGCCTCAAAGAATAAGGTGGAAGAGTAGTGAGGAAGACTGCTGATCTCAACCATGGGCCTCTGTACACACACACACACACACATACACACACACACACACACACACACACACACACACACATAAAAAGAAGAGAAAAGCAAGGGGCTCTGAACCCTTCAAAATAGTAATCCATTCTGGGAAAACTGTACACTTTGGAGGTCACTGGAAATGTGGTCTGGCATCTATCTGCATTGTGTCTTAAATCTCTGAATCAATCCTAGTGCAGCCAGGCCGCCTGAGTTANCAGTATAAGACAGAGTGAGGCTTGCTGCTGAAAGCCTAACTGGGATGCATTTGAAATTCAAATGCTGTCTTTGAAAATACTGAGCTATGGTGTCAACAAAACCCTTGGCAGGTAATAGGTCCCTGAGATGCAATTGAAATAATCAGCTACTAATTAGCCCTTTGGTTCTTGACTCCCTGAGAGACTGGCATCTTAAAAATTCTTGTTCAAGCCCCATACCTTGCTCCAGCTGAGCCTTGTGTTGTGTGTTCTCATGCAGGTGGCTGGGGAACGGTACGTCTACAAATTTGTCTGTGACCCGGATGCGCTTTTCTCCATGGCCTTCCCGGACAATCAGCGTCCGTTCCTGAAGGCAGAGTCTGAATGCCCCCTCAATGAGGAGGACACCCTGCCACTGACTCATTTTGAAGACAACCCTGCTTACCTCCTGGACATGGATCGCTGCAGTAGCCTACCCTATGCTGAAGGCTTCGCTTACTAAGTTTCTGAATGGCTGAGTGGCCAAACCCTAGAGCTAGCAGTCCCCATTCAGGCAAATGAGGGCAGTGGTTTTGTTTATGTTCTTGGCTGTTCCTAAAGCTTGCCCTTTGAGTATTATCTGGAGAACCCAAGCCATCTCTGGATTGACACCCTTAAAGACAAATACCTTGGCTAGGGAGTGGGCCCNGGGAGAGACAGAAAAACCACCAAGCGGATGGTGATTCTGATAAAGAGTCTTGGGAAGATGAAAGTGGAGCCTCCTTGCCATCATGGACAGTATGTGCAGAGCAATACCTTGTTTAGATTAGCGCCCACAAAAGGGGACCGAGTGTATGACAATCTGCGTTGATCATGGACTACTAAATGCCTTTACTTAGAAGGGCTTTGACTTGCACAATTCTTTGGAAAGAAACCGCACACCCATAGGAAAGTCGAAAGGCTGGGTTGGGGAGGCTCAGATTACTAAGGCTTAAAATTTGCAAAACTCCTGTAGTTCAGTTTGGAATGTTTCCCCTTACTCCAGGACCGGGGAGGCCAGGACAGCTGTTACCCACTCCATGGTTCTCTGCCCACGGCTGCTCTTGAGCGTTCCAGCCGCAGTGGTCACCACATAGACCAAGCCCCTCTCCTCCCAGTCACATGGCTGAGTGTAGATGGCTTTCATTTTAGAAGAAAGGCGATGAACACTTGACAGTATTTTGTTTTGCTTTGATTTGGGGGGATCATTTTGTTTTGGTGGTTGTTTTGGGGAAAAAAACAGTTTATATAAACTGATTTTTGTAGTTTTGGTATTTAAAGCAAAAAAACAAAAACAAAAACAACTTTTTGGTAACTGCACTATATTCCTTACTTAGCCAGGGCCGTGCCCACTTAGGAAGACGCTGCAGCTTGAGAGGGGCTTTGCTGGGGCTTCCCTTCGCCATGTAGAAGCCTGCTCGGTGCTTTCTGCACCAGACAACCTGTTGAAACACTTCCACCTGATTTGTACATTTTTGAAGTGTGCAGGGCAGCCTGGACACAGCTTAGATTCCATGTGTATAGTTCTCCTTGCTCACTAACGCCCTCTTCTGGGAAGCAGATGTACATACTACACGTCATGTCCATTTAACAACTGGTCACCTGGTGGGAACCCTATAGGCATCGGTTTCTGTTTTCCTTTTTCTTTCAATTTTGGACCTTCAACCCTGCATAATGGTTCCCTAGGGTCTGAAATTTACCTGTCACTGACAGGTCAAACAATGCTAGCTAGCATTCTGGCTTCCTGCTACTCTTTTTTTTTTTTCTTTTAATTTTTATTCTGATTGCTGTATTATATTGGGAATGTTTTAACCAAACAAACTAAAGCTGTGTGAAAGTTGGGTTTGGAGTGGAGGAAACTCATCAGGAAGCGCCAGTATCTTGCTGCCTGCTGCCTGCCCTGTTCACAGTAGTCTGTGCTGTCCGTGACACTCCACACACATTAAGAGTGTTCCTCATGTGCAGGACACAGCTGACTGAATGTGGGACTTGCTTTGCTGTCCTACAGTGAGGCACTCCATAGCCCTCTCATGACCCACAGCACACTTGTGAAGAGGTTCACAGGGATGNGGGGTGCATTTTGTAACTATGGGAACTAAGGTTTTCTTGAAAGCTAGTCAGCCCACAGAGGTGTCAAGTCTGACGCTTGGGCCTTAATTAGCATTGTACTCTAATGAAAGGACTTTTTCTAAAGCATATTTATAGCTTTCTAATCTACACATAGTCTATACATAGATGCGAATTTTACCCAGCTGGCTAGAGATTTATTTGTTGTAAATGCTGTATAGATTGGGTTTTTGTTTGTCTGTCTGTCTGTTTGTTTTCCCTTCCTCTCTTTACTTATACTGGTTTGGGGTTTTTGGTTGTTTTGTTTTTTTAATGAACTTATGCTGTTTTATTGGATATGAAAAGAACCTTCTGTAACCTGAGCTGCCCCTGCCCTGCTGTGACTGCACAGCCCCTGCTGTAAGGAACATAGGACAGCAGCATCACTTTGCATTCCCATCGGACTCATGTACCCCCCAGATAGCTGTTTCCTTCAGGGTGTGGGGGTTGTTTCATTCATTTGCTTCTTTTCCAGAATGTGGAAAGTCTACAGTGCAGAGAGGCTTTAGCCTGCCAGTTGATTTGAGATACTCCCCCCTGCGCAGGGCTGTGGACATCCTGCCGAGCTGCGTTCTATTCTGTACTGTGTACAATAAAGAAGTTTGCTTTCCTTTACATGCTCCTGAAACCTGCCTCTTTCTTGCCCTCAGTGTTTCAAGCAAGCAAGAGCCTGGGCTTCCTCTGAACTCCCTACCCCTACCCCAACCCCTGTCTTCAACAGTTAGCCTTACTAATGGATGATGGAGTTGAAAGAAGTGAAGGGTTAAAAGTCTGATCCATGAGGCCAGCCTGGTCTACAGAGCGAATTCCAAGACAGCCAGAGCTATACAGAGAAACCCTGTCTCAAAAAGCAAAGACACAAAAACAAAAATCTGATCCAAGGGGTTGGAGGCAGGGATCCTACCCCAACAGAAGGTGAGCTGCAGTTGCTCCCAGAACTGCTTAATAATTTTTTCTCCTTAAAGCATGATTTGTTTGAACCTTGGATTGTGTGCAAAGATTAACTAAGCAGGGTTTTTTTGAGTCACGGAGTTTCCTTCTGGCTCAGCCCCTTGGGTTGATATTTTGAAAACTTGTAAGCACAAAGACCATGTCCTGATTTCTCCCTAGTAGGTTTTTCCTTGCACACCTGAAGTATTTTATTGATGGTAGTCCCTCAAAAGAACTAGTGTGTATTTTTTTTTNTGGAAGAGTCCCTGCCTCAAAGAATAAGGTGGAAGAGTAGTGAGGAAGACTGCTGATCTCAACCATGGGCCTCTGTACACACACACACACACACACACACACACACACACACACACACACACACACACATAAAAAGAAGAGAAAAGCAAGGGGCTCTGAACCCTTCAAAATAGTAATCCATTCTGGGAAAACTGTACACTTTGGAGGTCACTGGAAATGTGGTCTGGCATCTATCTGCATTGTGTCTTAAATCTCTGAATCAATCCTAGTGCAGCCAGGCCGCCTGAGTTANCAGTATAAGACAGAGTGAGGCTTGCTGCTGAAAGCCTAACTGGGATGCATTTGAAATTCAAATGCTGTCTTTGAAAATACTGAGCTATGGTGTCAACAAAACCCTTGGCAGGTAATAGGTCCCTGAGATGCAATTGAAATAATCAGCTACTAATTAGCCCTTTGGTTCTTGACTCCCTGAGAGACTGGCATCTTAAAAATTCTTGTTCAAGCCCCATACCTTGCTCCAGCTGAGCCTTGTGTTGTGTGTTCTCATGCAGGTGGCTGGGGAACGGTACGTCTACAAATTTGTCTGTGACCCGGATGCGCTTTTCTCCATGGCCTTCCCGGACAATCAGCGTCCGTTCCTGAAGGCAGAGTCTGAATGCCCCCTCAATGAGGAGGACACCCTGCCACTGACTCATTTTGAAGACAACCCTGCTTACCTCCTGGACATGGATCGCTGCAGTAGCCTACCCTATGCTGAAGGCTTCGCTTACTAAGTTTCTGAATGGCTGAGTGGCCAAACCCTAGAGCTAGCAGTCCCCATTCAGGCAAATGAGGGCAGTGGTTTTGTTTATGTTCTTGGCTGTTCCTAAAGCTTGCCCTTTGAGTATTATCTGGAGAACCCAAGCCATCTCTGGATTGACACCCTTAAAGACAAATACCTTGGCTAGGGAGTGGGCCCNGGGAGAGACAGAAAAACCACCAAGCGGATGGTGATTCTGATAAAGAGTCTTGGGAAGATGAAAGTGGAGCCTCCTTGCCATCATGGACAGTATGTGCAGAGCAATACCTTGTTTAGATTAGCGCCCACAAAAGGGGACCGAGTGTATGACAATCTGCGTTGATCATGGACTACTAAATGCCTTTACTTAGAAGGGCTTTGACTTGCACAATTCTTTGGAAAGAAACCGCACACCCATAGGAAAGTCGAAAGGCTGGGTTGGGGAGGCTCAGATTACTAAGGCTTAAAATTTGCAAAACTCCTGTAGTTCAGTTTGGAATGTTTCCCCTTACTCCAGGACCGGGGAGGCCAGGACAGCTGTTACCCACTCCATGGTTCTCTGCCCACGGCTGCTCTTGAGCGTTCCAGCCGCAGTGGTCACCACATAGACCAAGCCCCTCTCCTCCCAGTCACATGGCTGAGTGTAGATGGCTTTCATTTTAGAAGAAAGGCGATGAACACTTGACAGTATTTTGTTTTGCTTTGATTTGGGGGGATCATTTTGTTTTGGTGGTTGTTTTGGGGAAAAAAACAGTTTATATAAACTGATTTTTGTAGTTTTGGTATTTAAAGCAAAAAAACAAAAACAAAAACAACTTTTTGGTAACTGCACTATATTCCTTACTTAGCCAGGGCCGTGCCCACTTAGGAAGACGCTGCAGCTTGAGAGGGGCTTTGCTGGGGCTTCCCTTCGCCATGTAGAAGCCTGCTCGGTGCTTTCTGCACCAGACAACCTGTTGAAACACTTCCACCTGATTTGTACATTTTTGAAGTGTGCAGGGCAGCCTGGACACAGCTTAGATTCCATGTGTATAGTTCTCCTTGCTCACTAACGCCCTCTTCTGGGAAGCAGATGTACATACTACACGTCATGTCCATTTAACAACTGGTCACCTGGTGGGAACCCTATAGGCATCGGTTTCTGTTTTCCTTTTTCTTTCAATTTTGGACCTTCAACCCTGCATAATGGTTCCCTAGGGTCTGAAATTTACCTGTCACTGACAGGTCAAACAATGCTAGCTAGCATTCTGGCTTCCTGCTACTCTTTTTTTTTTTTCTTTTAATTTTTATTCTGATTGCTGTATTATATTGGGAATGTTTTAACCAAACAAACTAAAGCTGTGTGAAAGTTGGGTTTGGAGTGGAGGAAACTCATCAGGAAGCGCCAGTATCTTGCTGCCTGCTGCCTGCCCTGTTCACAGTAGTCTGTGCTGTCCGTGACACTCCACACACATTAAGAGTGTTCCTCATGTGCAGGACACAGCTGACTGAATGTGGGACTTGCTTTGCTGTCCTACAGTGAGGCACTCCATAGCCCTCTCATGACCCACAGCACACTTGTGAAGAGGTTCACAGGGATGNGGGGTGCATTTTGTAACTATGGGAACTAAGGTTTTCTTGAAAGCTAGTCAGCCCACAGAGGTGTCAAGTCTGACGCTTGGGCCTTAATTAGCATTGTACTCTAATGAAAGGACTTTTTCTAAAGCATATTTATAGCTTTCTAATCTACACATAGTCTATACATAGATGCGAATTTTACCCAGCTGGCTAGAGATTTATTTGTTGTAAATGCTGTATAGATTGGGTTTTTGTTTGTCTGTCTGTCTGTTTGTTTTCCCTTCCTCTCTTTACTTATACTGGTTTGGGGTTTTTGGTTGTTTTGTTTTTTTAATGAACTTATGCTGTTTTATTGGATATGAAAAGAACCTTCTGTAACCTGAGCTGCCCCTGCCCTGCTGTGACTGCACAGCCCCTGCTGTAAGGAACATAGGACAGCAGCATCACTTTGCATTCCCATCGGACTCATGTACCCCCCAGATAGCTGTTTCCTTCAGGGTGTGGGGGTTGTTTCATTCATTTGCTTCTTTTCCAGAATGTGGAAAGTCTACAGTGCAGAGAGGCTTTAGCCTGCCAGTTGATTTGAGATACTCCCCCCTGCGCAGGGCTGTGGACATCCTGCCGAGCTGCGTTCTATTCTGTACTGTGTACAATAAAGAAGTTTGCTTTCCTTTACATGCTCCTGAAACCTGCCTCTTTCTTGCCCTCAGTGTTTCAAGCAAGCAAGAGCCTGGGCTTCCTCTGAACTCCCTACCCCTACCCCAACCCCTGTCTTCAACAGTTAGCCTTACTAATGGATGATGGAGTTGAAAGAAGTGAAGGGTTAAAAGTCTGATCCATGAGGCCAGCCTGGTCTACAGAGCGAATTCCAAGACAGCCAGAGCTATACAGAGAAACCCTGTCTCAAAAAGCAAAGACACAAAAACAAAAATCTGATCCAAGGGGTTGGAGGCAGGGATCCTACCCCAACAGAAGGTGAGCTGCAGTTGCTCCCAGAACTGCTTAATAATTTTTTCTCCTTAAAGCATGATTTGTTTGAACCTTGGATTGTGTGCAAAGATTAACTAAGCAGGGTTTTTTTGAGTCACGGAGTTTCCTTCTGGCTCAGCCCCTTGGGTTGATATTTTGAAAACTTGTAAGCACAAAGACCATGTCCTGATTTCTCCCTAGTAGGTTTTTCCTTGCACACCTGAAGTATTTTATTGATGGTAGTCCCTCAAAAGAACTAGTGTGTATTTTTTTTTTCTGGTCATGTAACAGTAGACATCTTTCCTCCATGTCCATCTCTTGGGGAAAAATACATAACACGTAATATCACACACATGTAACACTTGAGACATGTGGAAGGAAGTCATTCACAGAGTTGTACAGCACCTTGTGTGCAGGGTTCCTGTTTCATCCTTGGCATGCACTTTTAATTTGAGGCATTCAAGACTCCTATTACAGTGTAGAAACAAAATTGAGCCCTCAGAGCCTAGGACAGAAGCCTTTCTGTAAGTTATCTACTATCTTCCTTTTGCTGTTTTACAAGCCCTTAAGTGTAGAAACATCCAAAACTGAATTGGTACACAGCCACTTCAATGGGAACTTGTGGGGAATGAATGTCTGCCACATAAAACCCATTAGCTTCCACAGATGAAGAAAAGATGCTGAGGGAAAGAGGGCAGGGTGTGCAGGACAAAGAGGCTCTCCTCTCAGATTGCTGATNATAAAGCTTTGACAGTCATCTCCCCATTATNTGCAGGCTCGTTATCTAGCCTAGGCTCAGACCCAGATCATTAACCTAAAGCCAGAGGTCACCCAACACGGTTACCCTGCTAGTGTTGGATGATGGGGTAAGGAAGCCAGAAAATGTGAAGTTTATTCTTCATGGGGTCCACTTTGACGAGCCAAGTTAGAGGAATAATGCCCATCCAGCTGTTAGATGACAAAGGTAGGCTGAGGGCAGAAGAATGTGGTCTGAAAGGCAGAGCTAAAGTCTAAATTGAAATGCAGCTGGGACCGAGTATGGAAGAAAACCACGCAGACAGTAGTGGTCTTTGGGAAGAGCCGTTTGTCCAGCAGTCAGGTAGTTGGAGCATAGTGTGTCTCCAAAATGCAAGCAAAGGGGGGTGGGGGTGGAAGGAGTCCTGAAAACCAATCCTAACACAAGTGTAAAAGAAAAACTGGTTCTCTTGGGTGCAAATGCATTGTGGTTCATATAGACGGAGGGACCATGGTGGGACACAGACAGGAAGTTGTGTCCTGGTTCCGGCAAATACACAGACCCTACTGTCCAGCCTTTCCATTGCCCTTCCAATTGAAGAGCTGGCTCTACACCCAGGCTTCAATTTGTTGACCTTGGCAGTGATCCTCAGATAGCTAACCATTTGGTAGCACTTTACAATTTACAGAGCACTTTTTAAAGTCTCCATTATCTTTTTGGCAGGCTTTCTTAAATGGAAACACTTGGTTGAAATCAAATCTGAAAATATGGCTCTCGGCCTCCAGAATTATTCTCTTCAGAATGTTCACAGTGGCTACCTTCGAACCCAGACTAGACTCTGCGAGGCTGGGCGTGTAGGTTCTGGCCCCAGCTGGGTGATCTTGGAGAGCATCTCAGGTCAATGAGAGCACTGGTGAGGTGCCACTTCCCAGAACTCCTAGGAGGAAGGGAGAGGGAGGAGGAGGAGGAGGAGGAGAGAAGGAGCAGGAGGAACAGGAGGGGCAGGAGGCATTTCCCAGGGAATTTAAGGTGTATGTGCACTTGGGCCTGAGGGTAAATAGCACAGTTCAGAATGTCATTGCTTCACTATAGTGCAATTCTCCAAGCATATGTTGTTCATTTTCTAGGCATCCACTGAGTGCCTACTGGAAGCAGTTGCTGCTAAGGGCTTTAGAAATAGCAATTTCAAGTGAAAGGTTGCTTTGTGGCATGGTAATGCTTAAGACGATCCTTCACATGTTGAATACTCTACTTCCCAGTTCTTAAAACACTGTTCCAACATCTTATTCTGACCATCTTGCCTCAATGCTGGACAGTTATCCACTAATCTTTACCCCATTAGTTGAATGTTAACCCCTGGATATTAACTCCTGTGTACTCTTACCAGGAACAAGGGGGGAAGGTAGGTACAGGGATTGGTGTGCTGGGAACTCTGGGCAGGTGCAGCTCACTCAGGTGGTCTCAGGGCATCAGTGATGTCTGCTGTGTTGCCTTTAAACACTGAGTAGGTCTCTCCCCGATGGTCCTGTTTCCGTAGTGAAGGGGAATGCGTCTGGCTTCCATCACTCAGTTATGTGCAGGTTGCCAGTTATGTGACAGACACTTGGGTATGGGAGAGTTACAATGGAGCCCACCCAGGCCTTTCCCAGCTCTCAGGCTACTGGCAAAACTTTTCTCTAGATGAAACTAGAACACACAACACACTGTCAGCATCTGGTAAGTAGCAGCATTCCATAGCAGGTGCTACTCTGGGGTGCAGAGCCGAGGGAAAGCAAATATAAATCTTTATGCTCGGAACTT
>LZPO01075886.1:388924-405119 GCA_001675575.1 Neotoma lepida
CTAAAGTCTTTCCATTTGCTGGACAAGTACACTGTCACTGACCTGCATTGCCAGCCCCAGGAACTGCTTTTAATGATTTACCAGTTCATAGCTCTTCTAGGTCCTTCCTCAATTTTGTTGAAATAAGGGACTGGAATTCTGGGGAGTATACCAAAGAGTCTTCACCAGGACTTAGTTATCAAATGACTCTACATGTTTGGTTGTCAGAGGGTAGATTCTAGGCAGGTACCAGCAACATCCAACACAACTTGTTAGAAGGCAGACCCTCAGATTCCAAACATGAGGGATCAGAAACTCTAGGGAGATGCTGGACCTGGCCAAACTACTTAGGAGGCTGAGGCAGGATGATTACAAGTTTGAGGCTAGCCTGAGCAACATAGAAATACCTTTGTCTGAATATAAAACAAATAATACTAATAAGCAGGGCTGTGGTGGCACACACCTTTAATCCCAGCACTCGAGAGGCAGATGCAGGCCAATCTCTGTGAGTTTGAGGCCAGCCTGATCTACAGACTAAGTTCTAGGACAGGCTCCAAAGCTACACAGAGAAACCTTGTCTCGAAGAAAAAAAAAAAACCAAATAAATAAATAATATAATAATAGTAATAATAATAATAATAAACCCAAACCCCAGGGTGAGGACCAACAATCTGTTTTAGCAGGTGATTCAAATGTGCATCCAAGGTTGAGAACGATTACTACACGTTGTGCTTGTAATTCTATCCCCAGAGCCCCATTTAATCGATGGTTTCAAAATCATTTCAATATTGAGATGTTCATTTCAATATACCTTTGCTGTCTGTAGTAGTTACCTATTGGTGTATAAAAATACCAGCTCAAGGGCTAGGGAGCTGGCCCAAAGGAAATGGAGAGGGCTTGCTGTGCAAGAATGAGGACTTGAGTTTGAATATCAACACAACGTCAAGCACAAAAGTAACTGCCTGTAACCCCAGCAATGGAGAGACAGAGTTTGTGGCCGGCCAGGCATGCTGAGTTCCAGGTTAGGTAAGAGACCTTGTCTATACCACACACACACACACACACACACACACACACACACAGAGCCCAAACTTAGTAACTTAAAGTCATATATTATTTTCCAGTTTCTGTGGATTTGTGCACAGTTTGGTCAAGTCCTCCATTTCGCAGCCTCTGAAGGTTACAGCCACGGTGTCAGCAAGGACAGATGTTACCTCTGAAATGCAGCTGAGAAGATGGCTTCTATGCTCACAGTCGGTGGCAGTGCCGTTCTTTGCCAGCTGCCAGCCAGAGGCCACCCTTAGCTCCTTGCCATGAGGCTTGCCAACATTGTCACTGGCTTCTTCAAAACCAGCACAGGACACTTTCCTAACAAAACGGGTGTTATGCCAGGCATAGCAGGGCACATCTGTCATCCCAGCACTCAGGAGGCTGAGGCAGGAGGATCATGAGTTTAAAGCTAACCTGGGGTACATAGTGACAGTTTGTTTTAAAAAGAGAGAGAGAGGAAGAGAGGAAGAGGAAGAAGGAGGAGGGGGAGGAGGAAGTGAAGGAGGGAAGGAAATGAAATAAGGCAAGGGACTGGAAAAGACAAGACTGGTCTTATGTTGTGGCATCTGCCTGTAATCCCAGCACTCCTGAAGCAGAAGCTAGAGGGTCACTTGTTTGAGGGCATTCCAGCTGACACAGTGGGATGCTATCCCGTAAACAAACAACAAACAAAAATCTGGTATTACATCTTGTGTAATATAATCACATACATCTCATCTGCCATGCAGGACGGTGGTGACAAGCTGGTAATGCAAGCAGTGGAAGAATTCACCAAGACACAAAAAGGCAGAAATAGGGGCTTTATTAGATATACTCCAGTACAGCCATAGCAGACAGCAGAATGAAACTGCACAGAGACATGCTAAGGGACTGACTTTATGGGGCAGAGAGGTCCATGGAACACCATGCAAGTGGTGTTTCAATGTCAGTGTCCTGGAACAATTGCATTTGGGGCTTATTGCAGTTAGCAACAGCCTGGCCATCCATCCTAAACTGGAGTTCACACTTAGCTCTTGGTAGAACAACAGGTTTTTGACATTTGAATGACTATCTTGTCTTCAGTAGCTTCTTTGAGTTGAGTAGGAATGATGTACTGGCCCTTACCTATAGCTGTTGATCTACCAGAAGTAGAATAGTGATGTCTCAAGGTCTGGGACAGGCAAGATGGGCCTCTATGTTTCTTGTATAACTATTTGAAGCCAAATTTGTTGAATTCTGAAGAAATAAACCTGATAAAGCTGCTGAACGGCAGGAACCAAAAGCGTAGAGCAACATACGAAATGTTACTTGAGGGATAAGATAGGCCAGCCATGGCTATGCCCAGCTAAGCCATGTCGGTAAACTGCCAGAGAGAGGCAGGTAACAGCAGCAGGCCTGGTGTAAAGAAGTTTTACCCACAAGGAGAGATAGCAGGAAGGCATGAGCCTACCATGCCATGGAAGGAGAGGCTCTCTCTCTCTCTCTCTCTCTCTCTCTCTCTGTGTGTGTGTGTGTGTGTGTGTGTTACTGTGGGTCTGTCTGTGTTTAAAACCCCTGTGAGGCAGAAGCAAGATAGAAGATAGGCTTAGATGTGTCCAATTAGTGTGTGCCCATTATCCAGCGATGTTCCAGTGGTCCCCTGGGGTCTGAGANTCACGGGTGGGGTTAAGGATCTGTCTTGAAGACTGGGGAGTATAGGCCTGCATGCCTAGCCTGGGAATGAATGACAAGCCCTGGTATGATAGAGATTTTCTCCATCAGTAATAAAGGAGATATTAAACAGAGAACTGGATTTTTATTTACTCAGATCCAGACAATTAGTTATGGCAGAAGAATAGAATATCTTTAAAGAATTTTTAAGGCAGTTGAGATTTGATTGTGAAATGTCCTCCATAAGCTAGGACTGGTGGCACAGGCTTTTAATCTCAGCACCTACAAGACAGGCTCACAACAGTCTGTAACCCCAGTTACAGGGGACCTGTAACCCCAGTTACAGAGAATCTGATTACATCTTCTGGCCTCTAAGGACACTGTGTGCACATGGTGAACATACAGGCATGTAGGGAAACACTCATACACATATAATTAAAGAGAAATGTGTATTTTTTTGTTTTTAATCATGTGTAGATATGTGTCCACATGTGGGTATGTGCATGTGAATGCAGATAGGCATCAGATCCCCTGGATCTAGAGTTATAGTTGTGGGCCACTTCACATGGGTGTCAGGCACTGAGCTTGGGTCCTCTGCAAGAGCAGCAATTGCTATTAACTGTTGAACTGCCTCTCCAGCCAAGATACTCAAGTGGTCTCCAATGGTCAAATCTGATCTCTATTAACCTGAAAGGAATCCACAGCCTTTCATTTTCTGTGGAAACAAAAGCATAATCCTCTTCCCCAACATAATACATTTTTTTACTTTCATTTTAAAGGTAAGGCATTCCTAAAGTATATAGGTTAGTTTAATTCAGCAGTCCCTTCCACAGTCCAGTGTCTCTCAGCAGCTTTTGTCTGTTCATTAGCATTCAAAAGTTCAAAATTATCAAAGCACCATATAAGATCCAAACTCCCTGTGTTACAATATTTCCCACCCTTATATGGCTTGGGTTTTTTATTACTTCTTTCTTGAAAGATTTTATTATTTTTAAACTATTTTTTATGACTGTCTATATCCTTTTTCTTTTTTTCTTAAGCCTACACACATTGTTAAACACACTGTAACCTGTTTAGAGATTTTTTNCCCATCTGAACCTGCTTTGCTGCGTATCTGTAACCTTTTCTGTCTGCATGAGCAAAACCTTAAACTGCCACACATGGCATACTGGCAGCTCAAGCCTGCAAGCAACAGCCAGGAGACATGTATCTGTACTGCAGACTGCATGAGAGACTGCAGGGTGCCACGTTTGGCTCCATTTTTGTGTGTTTGGAACCCTTTTTTAAGCTTTCTCAGGTCTTATGTGGAAATATATGGCCCCACATTGTATGCCATTTGTAGCAAGTCTTTCTCTGTCTCACCAGCCAGCTCCCAAATCATGACACAGAAACTTATTATTAACTATGAAAGCTTGTTCAATAGCTTAGGCTTGTTTTTAACTAGCTCTTACAACTTAAATTAACCCATATCTTTTAATCTACCTTCTTTCACAAGGTCGGTTACCTTGACTTTATAATGCCCACGCTGCTTGATTTCCATACGGCAGGCGAGTCCACCATTCTTCTTCCCAGCATCCTCTGTGCCTAGAAATCCTGCCTAGTTATTGGCCATTTACCTTTTTATTAACATCTTCACAGGGTGCAAAAAGATTATTCCACATTTCTCCCTTTTTTGTCTAAATAAAAAGGAAAGGTTTTAACTCTAACACAGTAAAACTATATACAATAAGAGCAATTATCAGGTAAGACTTACATCCACAATGTCCAGTCCATTTGAGAGTNCCACTCTTAAATTTCCACAAGAGTTTCTGGTGAGAAACCACCTTGAACAGTGTGTTGTTTTGGTTTAAGCAAAAAGAGAGGAAATGCATAGAGATGAAGCAGTATGTTAACCCTGGGAATGGCTGCCTTTCCTGAGATACACGGGAAGAGAGTGTCCAGTGGTACAAGCTGGACAGGACACTGGGTGTTGCATCTACTGGTGGCAGGCTGGGCCCACAACATTTACACTTTAGAGCAGGTCAGACATGGTGAAGAGGACGCTTTTCCAGGTGGTGTGCAGGGCCCCACTGGCCACCTCACAAACTGGAAGAATGTTCTCTGAGGGACAGGAGGTAACTGCTCCCTACTTTCCTGAACTCCCGAAATTCCTGAAAAGGTGTGTGAGAAAGGGAGTGTTTCAGGGTTAGCAGGAAGACTGATTAGAGAGAGCCACACAGGCAGAAGAAAGAACAGGATGAGGAGATGCCAAAAGAGAGGGAAGTAAGGGTAGAGTTGTCAGGTGGAAGGGTGTATTTTGTAGCATCTGTCATATGAAATATTATGAAAGAGTNGAGCACCATTGTGCACCCATGAAACACCAGTGTTCAGGAGGCTGAGGAGGCGGGAGGATCTTGAGTTCAGAGAACACATACTGAGACCTTATAAGTAAATAAGATTACTGAAGCAGGTAAACCTGATGCAGATGGAATATAATTAATCTATCAAGTTACCAACACAAGATGACAATGGGGACCTCAATACAATTATCCAAACTGTAAAATTGACTCAAACTGTGGGTTATTATTTTTTATTAATTTTTAATTTATTTTATGTGTATGGGTGTTTTGATTTGCCTGCAGTGGTCATAAAAAAGATGTTAGATCTTAGATGTTAGATGTTAGATGTTAGATCCTGTGGAGCCATATGTGAGTGCTAGGAATCGAACCCAAGTCTTCTAGAAGAATAGCCAGAGCACTTAACCACCATCTCTCCAGTCTTTTGGGCTATGGGTTATTATTAATGTGACTAGTGATGCCAAAAAGAAGGTACCTCTTTGACAAATGGGTGTTCCTGTGGGCTGTAATTCTGGTGGTGAGCTTTTGGGAATAATGCAATTAAGTTATTCATTTAAAAAGCCAAAATAGCCTCTTTAATTTCATCAGACGTTGTGATTAAATTTTCTTTGTATTTAATGAAAAAGAAAGGTATATACTGCTGAAACTAACTAGCCAAGCAGCTAGCATATAATCTTATTTTTTGTTAATAGAAGGTGCAGAATCTTATTATGGTCTGAAATGAGTATCAACTATAATTATAACAAACATTTCCTAATATGGGCTGAGAGAAAGGGCTGAACGATGCACAGTTTAGATGCAATCATTTGAGATGTCCTTATAGCATGTACTCTGCGAGCATGTATTTCATTTCATTAGGTCAGACTGGTAACAACTTCAAACCCATGAAAAGCAGGAAAAAATAGCATCATGAGCACTAATCAGCACTTGGCTTTAATTCTTGTAAGCTCCTATCTGCTCACCTTGTTAATGAGCTTCAGCTCCCACTGCAAGGACGCTCCCCAGGCTTGTTGTTGAGTAGACTGTCTCGTAAGCTGNGCTTGTCTGCTACGCTGTCCTACTGGGATTCTGGTCTGGCATTTTTGCCAGGGATGTTCCTGAAGAGTCGTTGTGTGCGTCCCATCACACAGCTCTGACAGCTACAGATGGCATCACTAGCAGGAATGCTGCCATTGATGACTTTGCCTTTGGTTCTGTAAGTACCTGTTCCTGTGAACTCAACCAAGNTGTCCAGCAACAGATCAACAGGTTAAAAAAAATGGCACAGATGCACAATAGAGTACTATCTAGCCAAGTTTTCAAGTACATTTTATTTATTCCTTGTGTGTATGTTTGTACTTGTGTATATGGGGGCCATATATGTGTGGAGGTCAGAAAACAACTTGTGGGAGTTGGTAATTTCCATCATGTGGGTGCTAGGCATCAAGCCTGGTAACAACCATCTGGGTCATCTTACCAGCTCCAGCCATTAAAAAAAAAAATTTAAGTTCTGTCTTATTTTTTTTCCAACACAATGGACCTGGAGATCACAATGTTACCTGAAATAACCCAAGACAGAATGTCAAATGTTGCATGATTTTCACTAATATGTGGACTCTGAAGAAGCTGAGCTCATAGGTGCAGTGTGGATAGTAACTACCAGAGGCCAGTGAGGGTAGGTAAGTGTTAAACACTTACAAAATCATAGCCAGATAAGGGGAACGCTCTGGTGTCCTACCCCACGGAAAAGCGTCTCTAGTCATAAGCAATACAGCTATTTAAAATAGCTAGGAGGGGGTTTTGAGCATTCACATCACAAAGACAGCTAAATGGTTGAGATGATGGACAGCCTCAGCCCTGAGTCATACAGGATATTAATGTGCTGAAACAGCNCACTGTACCCATGCAGATGAACAATTTTTCTGGCCAATTCTAAAAATAGCGAAATAAATAAATAAAATAACTTTTCTCCGATTGCTTAATAATAACAAGACATTCACCAACTAAATATCACCTGATTTTTTTTTTGGTTTGTTTTTTGGGGGGGGGCTGGCTTGAGACAATTTCTCTGTGTAACAGCCCTGGAACTTACTTTGTAGACCAGGCTGGCCTTGAACTCACAGAGATCAGCTGCCTCTCTGCCTCCTGAGTGCTGGGATTAAGGGCGTGCGCCACCACCGCCCGGCCTGACAAGATATTTTTAAAGACTCAGAATAACTCTCCAAACATAATCACCAATTATGAAGGACTCAGAGGTGTCTTTACAGTGGGAAAAATCAGCCAGCCATAACTAGTCAATATAAGATCGCTGGTTGCTTTAGCTCAGGCTGCTACAGCAACACACTACAACCTGGACAGCAGAAATATATTTAATTCTAGAATCTGAAAGTATAGGATGAGAGTACAGTGTGGTGGGGTTCTTCAGGCTTCTTCCTGTGTTGTCCTGAAGTAGACAAAGAGTAAAAGAACTCTAAACTCTGAAGTCTCCTGTACAAGGACATTAGTCAGAAGGGCTCCATCCTCATGATCTAATCATCTCTCATAACCCTACCTTCTAACACCACAGATGGGGGCTTAGTTAAGGTTTCAATTGCTGTGAAGAGAAAACATGACCACAACAACTCTTATGAAGGACAACATTTAACTGGGGCTGACAGTTCAGAGGTTTAGTCCATTGTCATCATGGCAGGAAGCACGGCAGTGCGCAGACAGACATGGTGCTGGAGAGTGCCTGAGAGTTCTACATCTGGATCGCCAGGCAGCAGGAAGAGAGATGCTGGGCCTGGCTTGAGTATTTGAAACTTCCAAGCCCATCCCTAGTGACACACTTCCTCCAACAAGGCCACACCTACTCCAAGGAGGCCATACCTCCTGTAGTGCCACTCCCTATGAGCCTATGGGNGCTATTTTCATTCAAACCACCACAGANGGTTAGGATGTCTACATGAATGGGTGGGAGGGGGCGGGGCATTCAATCCATAACCCTAACAGCAAATAGGACAAATGAACACCTCATGCTTCCTGACACAAAGCATTGAGGGAAACACAGTGTAGTTCCCTGACTCTCCTGAAAAGAAGCTGAATTATATTCCAGTCATGAGGAAACACCAGGCATGTTCAAACTGGGGGAAGGATGAAGGAGGGAGAGGAGGAGGAAAAAAAGAAATAAAAAGAAAAACAAACACTGGGCCTCATAGAAGCTGAAGCAGAAGAATCCTGAGTTCAAAGCCAACTTGGCCTCTAATCCTTAACAAAGTCAATGTTAAGAAATACAAAGTAAAGCTGAGGACTGCTTCAGATGAAAAGCCAGAACACGACAGCCAAACACAAACACAAGCCAGAATGTTCCGTTGTGAAGGATGTTATTGGGAAAATGTATGAACCATTACCAGTCTTCTGTGTGCAGATAACACTGTATTGACATGGACTTCCTGATTCTGATTGTGGGGTGGGGCTGAAGAGATGGCTCAGTCGTCAAGAGCACCTGTTGCTCTTGCAGAGGACCCCAGCTCTGTTCCTGTCACCCACGAAGGGCAGTGGCTCACAACCATCTGTAGCCTTGCCTCCGTGGGATCTTACACCCTCTCTGAACTCATGTTGTGCACATACTCACACACAAACACATATATAGGTAATTTTTAANATCGTAAAGAAATACCCTGAAGTATTTATATGCACACACATATTCACACGTTTCTATTTAGAAAGCGGGGGTAATTTGTAGTACAATGTAAATAGTTGGTAAATCTGGGTTGAAAACAGTCAGGAACTCTACTGTTCTTGCAAATGTCTGTAAGTATGAAATTATGAAAAAGTTAAAGACACAAAGACATTGGTATACAATTTTTAAATCACTTTTATTGTAATAAAGAAGAGAAAAATAAGTTGGTCAAAGGATTTTGGTTTGAGCAAAACAAGAGGGGGTAATGGAATATATGTATCATGGAAGCAGATGGGGGGAACTATGTGAGGGAGAGGGGGAGGGGGACAGCAAGTGTGGGGAGGGAAGGATGGGGAAAAGCAATGCAGGGCAAATGAGGAGAAACCATGTTGATAGAATCAGAAGAAAACATCACAATATCACAATGAAATCCATTGCTAACCAAAAATAACTAAGAGAAAGGCTTTGATCAGGTTTTAGTTTTGAAACTTCAGCATGCATAAGTNTGTGTGGAGAACAGGCTGAGGAGCGCACTTAAGTCAGGAGACTAAGGCTGACAGAACAGAGAAAGGAGGCCAGCAGGCCAGGGGTGTAGCGCCCTTGGTGGAATGTTTTATTACCATGTATGAGACTCTGGGTTCAGTCTCTAGCAGCTAATAAACTTGGTGTGGTGGCATATGCCTGTAATTCCCAAATTCAAGGTCATCCTTGTCTGTACAGGGAGTTTTGGGTTTCTTTGTTTTCTTTTTGTTTTGTTTTGTTTTGTTTTAAGATCCTGTCTCAATAAATAAATAAACAAAAAAGAAAAAGGGGAGAGCTGTGATTATTGGGGGAGCTATGTTCAATGCAGNATCTGTAGAACTACCTATAAAAGAGTGCAAAGCACATGGCCAATCAGTGTGGGACAGGAGACTCCCTGAGGAGAGGCACTGGGCATGGGCAGGCCCGAGAGGGTGGCCGACTGCACACACAGGGAAGACACCTTCAGGATGCGCTTCTCACTTCATAAAAGGGGACACTGAGGCTCAGACACATGAAATTATTTTCTCTGTACAGTGGAGCTAGTTAAAGAAAACCATTTTCTGATTATAGATCCAGGACCCTTTTCACTGGACAGGGCCTCTGCTGGAGTTTCCAGAGGTTGCTCATAGGGAGGTGCTGGCCCAAGAAAGCAACGAAGATTCAGGAGTCTTTTTAGTAGGTTTAAGACAAGGGGCTGCTGTTATTTCATGAATGAGACCAAAGCTGTTAAACTTGCTTGCTGGGATGCAGGTGGCCCTGTCCACAGAAGACGGCACTGTACAAAATACAGACAGCAACCCTGCAGAAACAGGAGCTGTGGTCAAAGTCCAGCCCACCCTTGCTGATGGGCTTGAGTGACAGCCAAGCTCCCAAACCAGTGTTCTACATCAGATGACAACATTCTGTCATCTCACTGCTCTTGGCACCTCTAAGGTCAGCAGAGGTCACAAACACACTGACACAGGCTTGGTGACTTCTGAGCTGGCCACTTTGTAGTTCCCGGGGCTAAGCAGCCTCATGGGTGTCCTAAGCCATGATCTATAACATCTTGAATAATAGCTAGGTTCTCTGTGGGAAACCTGGCTTACAAACAGTTGTCACTTGCACCATTTCATTCAGTCTCCCCACCTGCCCCATGGAGCAGTCACTCCAGCTTTACAGATGAGCTGTCCCAGACTTCCTGGTCAGTAAGCGATGTATAGAGCTACTCCAAATCTTTGCCTTCTAAAGCCAAACGCCAAGTTCTTAGACCATCTACTGCCCCCGGGGCAAATGCCTGCCTTGGTCCTACTCTGTCTAGCCTACTCTCTTCCTAATCCTCCTTCCTCAGGCAATTCATCTCCCTTTGATGAAAACTAACTAAAGAGGGCCTCAAAGTGGCCCGCACAACAAAGACTTGAAAGGGTGTAGGCTTTTGGTTGGGTGTTGTTGGTAATTATAAAACCAAACTATCGATCAACTCTGAAAATGTCGTGTCCTGCAGTAATCAAAAACTGTACCAAGACTTAAATTTTTGTATAATCAAGCACATTTGTTTTTGTTTCCATAGTATTCAAAATTGCTTTCCTCTTTAATGAATGGAAAACTTACGTATAGGGGGGAAATGGAGAAGCTGTGGGGTGATTGTGAGGCGATGATGATTTCTGATTCAAAACTGAGAAGATCCCTGCGGTCCTTTTCAGATGGGCAAGCAGAGAAGTCGGTGCCTAGGGAGACNGCNTGGTTGGAAGCGTCCAGGCTGAGTCAAATCAGGAGAGGAAAATAAAGGAAGGAGGCTAGAAATTGGAACGTGCTTGTGAAGACGAAAGCAGATTCTTCCTTCCAAGAAAGAGACTGGAGCCCCAGCAGGGCCCGGGAGAGGAAGTTAGGCAAATGTCAGTTTCTCAAATAGCCTGCCCAGAAAAATGTGTCAACAAACACCCAGCCAAACTTCACGGATACAACACAAGGCAACTCGGCCGAGAAACCCGGTATGCATCTTCCGAGGGAGACGCGCTTGAATTGAGTTAAAAATACATTAAATTCACAGTCACTCAAGAGCTAAAGGNCCAGAAAGTATCTCTGGACTTCAGCTTTGAAATNCTTCGATTTCCTTTAAGGTAGGCGTCCTGGGCTGTTTTTCAAGCATTATCTGGGTCTGCCTGGGGCAGAGGAGGAATGGCCCTGAAATGGGAAGCCTGATTTCACCTTTGAGTGGAGTGGTGTTCCGACTGTAATTCCAGAGGGGATTCTGGGAANGGAAACCGGGTCCAGAATGCATCTCTCCAGCCTGACAGGCAGCAGCAGTTAACAGTTTCAGGTGAAAATGGAGCTTCTTTTTACAGGAGCCTACAAGATGCCCTGGAACCCTTCAGAAATCTTAACTCCTATCTCCAACCATAAGGAGAAAGACTAAAGTCTTTTAAAATAAGTTTGAGTTTCAAAATAACTCCCTTCTCACAGGTGTGAAACGCTGAGAAAATACAGATGTGCCAAAAAGAAGGGAATAAGTATTCTTGATTCTCTACCATGAAAAATGAGCATTTTGTTGTATTTATTGCATTTTAAAGTGTTTTAATTTTAGGGTTAAACCAATCTTAGATATTTGTTTGTTTGATACAGTTTTATTCTAGGGCCCCTGGCTAGCTTTACACTCACAGTTCTCTGCCTCAGCCTCCCAAGCACTCAGATTACGGGGTGCCTGGCTTAATTCTGGTTTTTTGAATGGTTCAAAATAACAATGATGTAAAAAAAATTATNAGAAGTGAACAATTTTAGTTGTACCTCCCTAATATTCCCTTATACAAGTACAAGCACAAACACAATTTTTTTTCCTTTACAAATTTTTTTTAGGCAGGCCTGGTGGCATATGCCTTTACTTCCAGCACTTGGAAGGCAGAGGTAGACAGACCTCTATGAGTTCGAGTCCAGCCTGGTCTGCAGAGTGATTTCCAGGACAGCCAGGGCTACATAATGAGGCCCTGTCTCAAATATTATAGTAATAATAATACTTTTTTTTTGAGATGTGGTTTCATTGTATAGGCCTGGCTGTCCTGGAACTCACTATGTTGACAAGGTTAGTCTTGAACTCACAGATCCACCTGCCGCCGCCTCCAAGTGCTGGGATTAAAGGTGTGCACCACCACATTCAGATTTTATTAGTTTTAATTATATGTGTGTTTATGTTCCTCCATCTGGGTATGGGCACAAAGTGCAGGTGCCATGAGACACTGTAGCATCAGATCTCCTGGATCAAGTTCCACATGGTTGTGAGCCACCCGAGATGGGTGCTGAGAACAGAGCTGGAGTTCTCTGAAAGAGCAGCAGTTTCCCTTCACCACGGAGCCATCTTCAGGCCCAAAATTATTCTCTTAAAAATTATTAATGCCATGTGTGTGTGTGTGCGTGTGTGTGTGTGTGTGTGTGTGCAAACATGCTTGTGCCATAGTAGTTAGGGACAACTCTCAGAAGTCAATGCTATGCTTCTGCCTTGTTTTGAGGTAGAGTCTCCAGTTGTCTCTATTTTGCTGTTTGCTGCCAGACTCACTGGCCCATGAGCTTCTAACAAACACAGATTCTTATTTCACACTTTACTGCAAAGAATGGGTCTGTGCACTTGGCAGTGCATCCTACTGCATTCGGCTTTCATGTGCTTATGCAGACAATGACTTTTTACTGACGTTAGACCAGACTCCTGTGACAATTTTTTTTAGCTTAAGGATTTGTGTGGACATTTATGCTATCATTTTCAAAGGCTATGATGACAGGAGAAAGCCCTGAAATATTACTATGGCTCTCTGCCTCCCTCAGGATAATCTCTGGGATAGGAAGGAAAAATACTGTGGTCCTTGAAGTGCCGAGGCCTTGGATGACTTCAGGCTCAACCAGGTCCCAGCCATGTGAACTTGGGTGCTGAGCCACAAATCTCAATACTTAGATGCTTCTCACTCATTCTTATGTTTCAGGGCTGTCATGAGGATTAAAAGAGATGATTGAGGAACAATCACTTGATGTGAGGCAGTACTAAAAGTACTAATATAGCCACATGACTGTGTCATACGCTCATGGCTGTACACACACACACACACACACACACACACACACACGTGGGGGGGTGCTTGTGTTCTGAAAGGGAACTCTTATTTATTTGTTTCCTCGGTTTTTCAGTAAACATCATTACACAAAATTTTTGTTTTCTAAGAACATTTCTATTGCTGTGCATTTCATATAGATGGAGGAATTAGAAAAAGTAAATAACCAAAAAAGGATAAAATTGAAGTCATCCATAACTTATTTGCAAAAATCCCTCCAGATAATTCATATGTACATATGTGTGTAGGTGCAATTTATGAATGGTTCCTATTTTACATAATTATTCTTGTAATTTCCTCATGTCATACCACAATATAAGTAACCTTTCTAAATTCCTAACAATAATCTTTATCACTATTAATAGGACATAGAATTTGGCTTTAGTAGTAACCATACAATGCTTTTTCTAGCTGTTCTACTCCTGTTGGAAACTGAAGTTCTCTGGTGGTTTTTTCTATCATATGCAATCTGATGAGGCCTTTTCCATGTCCAAATGTTCATAAACTCAGAGCTTGAGAGATGGCTTGGTGGGTAAGAGCTCTTCTAAAGAACCTGAGTTCTTGTCTATGTCCATGTCAGGTGGCCCGCAACTGCCTCTATTTCTAGCTCCAGGGTACCTGACACCCTCTTCTAGCATCCAACAGCACCTGCACACAGACAGTGTGCACACATAGAGACACACTCACAAACACATAAATGAAATCACATCTTTGAAAATTCCTGTAACTCAAAGAAATCAGTTTAGAATAGGATGTCTGTGTTCTTTCATTCTCTCACCGGTGTTCTTAAGCTCCTACTGAAGCGACTCTGGCCANCTTGAGCATGGCGAGCACGGCTCTGGCAGGCTTTGCCCTTCTCTATCACTCCCTCTGCCTTGCTAAAAACCATTAGATCACATTCTAGCCATCAAGGTCTGTTCCCTTATTTGACCACTTCCTCATCCTGAGGCTGACCACCAAGGTCCAGCCATCAAAGTATTAAAGTCCAGCAACCACAAGTCCCTTCTGGTTCACATAATTAACATGCCCAATCAAAATCTACCACCTCATCCTAGCCCATTCTAACACAGACCTCCCCCCCTTTCTCTTCTTAAAAATTATACCTACAAGGTCATTTGCTGCTGTTTTTCTGCCTGAGTCAGAAAGCAGCTACTTTAACTTTTCTTGCCCACTTAATAAAGAACCTCTCTGTGAAAACAGGTGTTTGGATGTGATTTGTGCCTAATTCAGGATCCAGGAGGGAGCCTCTGCTGTGTGGGGGTCTCCTTCACCTACCGCTTGCTATGAACTATACAGAGGTTAGAGTTGCAGACAGGAATCTGACACAGGAAGTGTTAATCTAGGAAAGGACACTAAAATAAGCCTGGTTATGTTTTGAGCTCACTCACCTCCTTAGGATTCTGCATATGCTATGCCTGGCAAGACATATCTTACAACCCTAAGCCTTCCTCATACAGCCCCACTCCACTCTGCAGCCCACATTGTTGCAGAATATTTGTTTACACTGTAAAGAGGTGTTTCTACCTAAGGCACCTTCTGATTGGTTTGATAAACAGTTAAATAGCCAATAGCTAGGCAGGAGAGAATAGGCAGGACTTCCGAGAGAGAGAGAGAGAGAGAGAGAGAGAGAGAGAGAGAGAGAACACTCTGGGAAGAAGAAGGGTAGAGTAGCCAGCCAGACTCTGAAGAAGCAGGATGGGCAGTACGGAGATAAGGTAATGAGCCAGGTGGAAGAACATATGTAAAGTTCTAGTCCTTAAAGGCTATTATTACAAACTGTTTACAATAATTAAGAAATATAGGTTAGTAGTTAGTCATCTGAGTGCGATCAAAATATCCCACAACAAACGTAGATTAAAAAATATGGGTTAATTTAGGTTAGTTTTTATAATAATAATTAATAATAATAAAATAATATTAATAATTAATAAGTATCCATGTCATTATTTGCAGAATGGCATTCCGATAAGGAAGTACTACAACACTACAACAACCTTTTCTCTGTATTACAAACATCAACTCANCNGTCAGAATCTAGTGCAAAAGCCTCTGCTCTGTGGTGGCTTCCTGATGCCCCAGAAGAGAATCAGATACTCCTGGAATCAGAGTCCTGTCATGGTCCATTTGTAATTACCCATCTGGCATCCTACCTTATGCCCTGCCCCAATATAGGCTTCTTGGACTTAGAGACATTGTTTTGCTTTATTTCCAGCTGTGCTCAGGAAGATGAATATAATGTAGACCACTCTTACTGGGCATGCACTGAATNAATTGCCAACAGCATGTGCTTAATGAAACACTAAGTAAAAAACTGAAGGGCAAGATGGCTCAGCCGTTAAGAGCACTGGCTGCTCTTGCAAAGGACCTGGCTTTGGTTCCCAGCACCCACATGATATCATACAACTGACTGTACCTCCAGTTCCAGGGGATCTGATGCACTCTTTTGGACTCCAAAGATACCAGGCACACACATGGTACAAAGGCAGATATGCAGTAAACACTCATCTACATAATTTTTTTTTTGGTGTTTTGACAGGTTTTCTCTGTGTTGCCCTGGCTGTCCTGAAACTCTCTATAGACCAGGCTGGCCTTAACTCAGAGGTCCACCTGCCCCTGCCTTCCGAGTGCTGGGATTAAAGGTGTGTATCACCACCTGGTTACATACATTTTTAATCTTTAAAAATGAATGTAACAACTGAAGCTACACTGTTGGCAAAGGTCTGTTTACAAAGGATCATGAGCAGCAATTAGCTGAAGGGGAAGTTTAGAAGTCCTGGCTCACAAACAGAGCTAGATGTTTAAATTTTCATTGATTGATTGATTGATTCTTTCTCTCTTCCTTCCTTCCTTCCTTCCTTCCTTCCTTCCTTCCTTCCTTCCTTCCTTTCTTTCTTTCTTTCTTTCTTTCTTTCTTTCTTTCTTTCTTTCTTTCTTTCTTTCTTTCTTTCCTTTAGGCTGTGTGTGTGTGT
>LZPO01075886.1:405144-416198 GCA_001675575.1 Neotoma lepida
GTGTAGAGGTCAGAGGAGTACTCTCTGGGATCGGCTCTCTCCTTGAGAATCTAACTTGGGTCATCATACTTGACAGCAGGCACCCTTATCCATTGGGCCATCTTATTTGTTTTGCTTTCTACAGTTTTGTCTTTGTCTCGATCCACCATGACGAATGAAGACCTAGACTTCTTATTTCAGCTCACATAGGCAGCCAGAGGGCACTGGGGACACCAAGCCTAACACTTTTATAGGTGGGCAGACTCTTTTAAAGAAAATATTCCAAGTCATGAATACCAGGTTGAATATAAAATAGTATTTATTTCAACCAAGAAAGTGAATGGTAAAAACTCACAAGTTGTTAAGCTGGCCNATCTTATAAACCCCAGCAGCCTAACATACCTCTCCAATCATTTTTTTTAAATCTTCAATTATTCTAAGAAAAAAATACATTAATCTAAACTTAAGAAGTATATAAGAAATTCAAATGTCTTTCTCAACGGTTATATCTGTAGCAGAAAATACATATGATGAATCTGTGGCATCTTCTAGTGCCAGAAAGCAAGGAAGTGGGGGGTGGTAACCCTCCACAGAACTCAGGAGCTCCACCACTTCTCCCAATGGCCAACGCTGAAAACAACCAAGGCAGCAAAATCAAGGAGCAGTGCACCACAGCCCACAGGAAACCTACCTGAGGACCACACTTAGAGAAANGACTCAGGAGAGGTGAGGGGGATGAGAAGAAGCAGGGGGAGGAGGAGAGGGGGAGCCAGGCATAACCCCATGTGGTGGCAATCCTGGCACTGCGGAGGTGGAGGANNGAAGATCTCAAGTTCAAAGCCAACCTAGACTAACAGGGCCAAACCTTGTCCCAGAGACAAGGAGGGGAAAGGAGGGGGTGGGAAGGGAAAGAGAAGAAGAGAGAGAGACTCTGTCACAACCAAGAAGAGCTTATAGATACATGATAACTAAACATAATGTAGGCTTCTGACAAAGGTCATGAGGAAACATGCTGAGTACAAACTTTAGTGTGTCCATATTGATTCATCTATTCTGACGTGTTTGTTACCAACATGTCCTGTCTAGGAGAAAACAAGGGGCAGAATATGTGGAAACTCCCTGTACTGTCTTCACAATTTGTCTGTAGATTTAAAATTTTCCAAAAATAAAGTCTGCTAGGAGAAATGGCTGTCAGGTTATGCTGAATTCATAGTTGTATGTATGTAGGTATTCCCTGCATTGGGACAGGATCTCACTCTGGGCTGTCTGGCACAATGTAGCCCAGGTTGGCCGTGGACTCACAGCAATCCTATTACCTTAGTCTCCTAAGTTCAGAGACAGGTCTCTCTGTGTGGCCCTGGCTGTCTTAGAACTTGCTCTGTAGACCAGACCGACCTTGAACTCAGAGATCNGCCTGCCTCTGCCTCCAGAGTGCTGGGATTAAAGGTGTGCACNGTCACCACCTGGTAGTATTCTCTCTTTTTTAAGGTTTATTTATGTCTATAACTGTTTGCTTGCATGTATGTCTGTGGACCATGTGCATGCCTGGTGCTTACAGGCCAGAAGAGAGTGCTGGGCTCCCCAGACGTCTGTGAGCAACCATGTGGGTTCTGGGAATCAAACCAGGGTCCTCTGGAAGAAGAGTGAGTGCTCTCAACCAGAACCATCTCTCCAGCCCCCTAAATTATTCTCAAATTACAAAACTCAACTTGTGGGCCANGCATAATGGCAAATGCCTTTAATCACAGTATTCAGGAGGGAAAGGCAGGTAGATCTCTGTGAGTTCAAGGTCAGGCTGGCCTACAAAACAGGTTCCAGGCTATACAGTGAACCCCTTTCTCAAACAACAACAACAAAAATCCCAATTTAACTTATNNATTAGTATGCATTGGATTTTTCTCTCACTTCTTCGGACTATTTTAATGTATCAGGAGAACCATCCTTTACTCACCCGAGTGGAACTCNGAATTGTGTCGCAGTCAGCAGCTTCCACACGATGCTGGGCATCGTCCTGCTGCTAGAGCAAGAAACATACCAAAAAGTGTTGCTTTGGCTCACAGTTTTGGGGGTTCTAATCCACAATCAGGCAGCCCCAGTGCATTCAGGCCTCAAAGGGTGCCAGGTCACAATGACAGGAGGTATGTGGCATGACAATCTGCTTATCTTACCTCCAGGTGAGGCCAAAGAGAAAGAGGAAATGACAGGGCCACACAACCCCTTCAATCACATTCCCCAGTGGCTAAAGACAGGCCCCACCACCAGGCCCAACCTCTCAAAGGCCCCAGCATTTCCCAGGCACATCACCCGGGACCATGGATTTAACAAATGGATCTATGGGAGACGTTTGATCCAGAGTATAGCGCATATCTTACTTGGAAGCAGTTACAAAATATAATAACAGATAAACATGAGCTTTTCCAGTAGAACTAAGGATGGGGTCTAGAATCTAAAACCTGATACTATCTCTCCAACCTTCCATGACTTCCAAAGGCCTCTCTAGGGCTCTGATGAGCAAGTCNGCTCACTCATCCAACAAACATCTGTGTGTGTTGCTGGGGGAGTGTTGACATGTCTGCCTTCTATCTGAGGTGATCTAGAAGCCTGTGGCTGAAAGCAGTAGTTCTCAATCCTTTTGAATCATGAGGAAAGCTCTTAAAAAAACAAAACAAACAAACTCCGGCCTCTTCCCNTCCAATTAAANAGAGTGCTTGCTGGTCGTGGTAGTGTGTGCCTGTGATCCCAGCACCAGGGAGGAAGAAGGAGGATTGAGGTGAGTTCAAGGACAGCCTGGGGTACACAGTTATAGCCCATCTCAAAGCAATCAGAATCTTCAAGGGGTTCAAATCTCCCCCAAGAGATTCAGAAGTAAAGCGTAGACAAGACTGAGACACCCAGCTCTAAAATGGGTGGCTCATGGTCTCTGCCATCATGGAACTGAGGAAAAGGGCCCAGGAAGCCCAGCAAAAGGGGCGGTGGCAGCAGAATTCCTAAACTGAAGCCGAGCTGGTGCTAGGAGAAGTGGGGGCGAGGGGAGGGTGACGCGGAGCAGCGGTGCGCAGCAACCCACGCACTTGCTCCTTTTAGAACAAATCAGCTCTTCTCAGACATATGCACTGAAGAAGCCGCCTCCTGGAAATTTCCAGACAGAGCTGGGGACTACTTCTAGCATAAAAGTATTCAGCCTACATTCTGCTTCTCTTGATGCAAAGACTCTCAAGGCTGTAAGGTCCTTAAGAGTCACCAATCACCTGTTTCTTCTCTCCTGCCTCCCTCTCTTCTCTTCCCCTTTTCTCTCTTCCTCTACCCTCTCACCTGCTCCTCCGAGCACACACACTCCCCCTGCCCCCCCTGCCAGGAGCTGTGAGCATTTCAGAACGGGCTCTCCTGGAGTGTTTGCGTATATCATGTAGATATCTGACCTACCATTTTTACACCACAAATAAAACTCAGCATAAGGAAAAGCATGGAAAACATGGTTTATAGGGGGTAAAGAAAGGAAAAGCTGAAAACGCAGAAGCCAGGCACTGAACAATTTCTCTTCCACTCAAACCTTGTGGGGAAGGCTTTGTTCTCTTCACTTCACTGATGAGGAGGAGCCTATACAAAGTGCAGTGTGGAATGTCTCCTCAGGGCCCTTTAGCTCTCATGAGACAAGGCAAGGACCTACTCCACCTTCACAGTGATTTTGCTCCTGTTTCCAAATGAGAAACCGGGGTGGAAAGATGGCAGCAGCAGATCACCAATCAGATGTTCTGGGGTCTATTCGGAGAATGAGCCAGGGCTCTCTCCTCAGAGTCACAGCTGTCTGTGGGTCTGCAAGACACCATCTGCCCCACACACAGCAGGGAGGGCTCCGGAGAACTCTCTGTACTATCTTTGCAGATTTTCTATAAATGTGAAGTTATTCCAGAATGAAAAGTCTATTTTAAAACGGCACATAATGTTGGCACACACATGTGATCCTAGTACTTAAGAGGCTGAGGCAGGAGGAACACCTTGAGTTCCAGATCAGCATGGGCTATATAGTGAATTCCAGGCCAGCCTGAACCACGCAGCCAGACCCTATCTAAAAAACAAACAAACAAACAAGTCACACAACATTATACCTGTCTCTTATACACATCTAGATGTGTATAAGAGACAGGTATTAGGGGCTGGAGAGATGGCTCAGCAGTTAAGAGCACTGGCTGCTCTGATAAAGACATCTGGTAGATCACAATCCCTCAAACTCCAGCTCCAAGGGATCTGATGCCCTCTCCTAGCCTGCTCCCATACCCACATGTCCCTGAGCACTCTTACACACACACACATACGCAAGAGTAAAAAATAGAAATAAACTATTTTTAAAGATTTTTAATGTTGGCCTTTTATCTATTTATTTAATGTCTATTTTCTTGTGTATGTGCTTTTTAATGTATATAACATTTCAATTCACTAGCACTTATATATATCATGTTCAATTCTTAGAGCAGCCATATAGTCTCTATGGCTTAACACAACAGAAATGTACTGTCTCACAGTAAAAATCAAAAGTCCATAGCCAAGGTACTTGTGGACGGTGGNGCCTGTGTGCTTCTGTCTTAGCTTTGAGTATTGCCAGCAATTCTTGGTATTACTCAGTTCACAGATACACCACTGTGATCCACGCCCAGTTCACTGGNACCCCCTATGTTTTTCTGTTTCTCCTTTTCTTACAAGACCAGTTACATTGGACTAAGGGCCTACCATACTCCAAAAGCACTTCATAAATGCTTTAACCACACCTACCCTCAAGTAAGATCACATTCTGAGGTTCCAGAAAGAATGTGCATTTGGGAGAAAATACTGGCAAAGTCAGAGTAGTTGGGTTCCTNGCTTTACAAGATTCATACATGTGATGGCTATTCTTGGTTGTCAACTTGACTACACTGNAATTAACTAAAACCCAAGGGCTGGGTACACCTGTGAGGGATTAGTTTCTTAATTAAATCATTTGAAGTGAGAAGACNCACCTTTAATCTGGATCTTGTGAGGTGGGAAGATTAACCTTTAATCTGGGCCACACTTTCTTTCTGGTGACAGCCAATATAAAGGACATGGACGAAGGAAGCTTTTGCTCTTTGCCTGCTTGCCCTCACTACTCTCCCTGGTAAGCCCATTCCTTCACTGGCATTAGAGCCTACTTCTTTGGGATTCCAGCATAAGCTGAAGACCAGCTAAGACTGAACATCTACTGGATGTTTGGACCTTCCATTGGTAGACAGCCATTGTTGGACTAACTGGACCACAGCCTGTAAGCCACTCTAATAAATCCCCTTTATATATCTAGATAGATAGATATATACCTATATCTACCTATCTATCTATCCATCCATCCATCAGTTCTGTTCCTCTAGAAAACCCTGACTAACACAGATTTTGGTCTTGGGAATGGGGCTAGAATAACAGAAGTATAAGGATGAGTTTAAGTTTCTGGAATAGGCTTTCCAACCTGCNGACACCTACAGTNACTGAAGCCTCTCCTAGAAGCTTGGAGAGCACTGAAAGCCCATGGCATGAACTAGTTCACAAATTTGTTGAGACAAATGCATTTGATTACCCGGATTCAACAGTTGTGAGAGGAAAGGAATCTGGTGGTTCTATATATAACTTTTGACACATTGTGGAACACTAAGGAAAATAATGATGCTGGTTAGCTGGTCCTGACATCTCTGGGTAAACTGACAAAGGAAAACNAGCTCTGTGATAACTTTAATCAACTTCTAGCATCTCAGAATACAGTGAAGGACAACAGTGAACTCAGTNCTAAACTGACCACCTCCAGATGCACATAAACAGTTTAAACTTCAGACTCTACTGGTTTCTANGTGCACCCTGGAAGAAAACCTTCTTTCCAGCAGCAACAGAGCTCAAGCTGCAAAAAGTCAAAAAGAAGCCCTCATTATAAGGTTTGCTGAATTACAACTAAAATTCAAGCCTCGATGGTGGCGCTCTCGCCATCTTGCGCCCCCACCCCCACCCCTGCAGCCTAGTCCAGTCACCTTTTTCCCTTTCTACAATCTCTGTCCCCCCATTCCCCGCCCTCCTGCCCATCGTGTCCCGGGGTTGCTGCCACCGCAGACACCACGCCATCTCTGTGCCCTCTCATTCTCCACGCAGGACGCGCAGACATGCCTTCACGTGTCCTTAAGCAGAGANAAATAATACTGCAGCTAGCCCGATGTCTACCNCCACTTCCTGTAGTGGAAGAAATACAGGGAAGGCTCTACACTTTGCAGCAGAATTGCAGAGCACGATGTTTTCTTCAGGTAATGCTAGGAGGCCTCTCCGTGAAACAGCAGTTTTAGTAGAAGANGGGNTCACACACAACTAATNAACCTGTTACAGCAGGCTGCCGAAGTCTCTCAGCTGCGGGGAGCACGGGTGATCTCTGCTGAAGATCTAGAAGACTTCTAAAGTACATGTTTATCNGAGACTATAAATCAAAGCTCATCAAAGGCCTTGACGAGGACGACCTCCTGGGAAAAAACCTGAGTGGCAGCAGCGGTACAAACAAGACACAGAAGATGGCTCAGGACTTGATCAACTCTATTGACCAGACAAGAGAGCTTCTGGCCATGTTTGAAGACAACAAATTGATGGTGTTAAACAGGAAAGAACAGAGAGAGCAGAAGGACAGACTCGAACTATGGATTCAGCTCAATATGCAGAATTCTGTAAAAGCCGACAGCTAAGTTTCTCCAAAAAAAGCGTCCAAATTTCGAGATTGGCTGGACTGCGGCAACATGGAGATAAAGCCCAATGTTATAGCTCTGGAAATATTTAGCATCTGAAACAGTAGCACAGTTAGTGAATCTGGCTTTCTCAGTGAGGCAGGATATGGTATCCAAGGCAGGGGACCCCTTCAGCCGTGGCATTTCTGCAACCTTCNTTCAGTTTCACAGCTCTGCTGAGGGGTCCTGTTTGAAATCCTGCCCAGACTCTCCTGAGAACACACCGCCTCCTACACCAACAGCGCCCTCTTCTGGATCATAGCATCCCGGGAGAGCCACACCCGGATCCCCGGGGAATGGGAATGCAGGACAAGACTCTACTAAAAGCAGGCAGAGAAAGGAAAAAGAGCATTGCGGCCTGTGGTGTTGAGCCTCGCAGCGATGCCATCCATCCCATCAGAGAAGCCATTCGACACTTTGGCCACAAGACTGGCCCTCTTTCCCCATTCACAAGTGCCTAACGAAGGAGTGGGATGGCTTCCCTGGCGTGCTGAGGGGTCCACGGCTGTGCCTGCTGCAACAAGAGAGGGAATGGCACACCTAGGTCATTCTTCCCTATCTAGGCTAGGAATATATGAATAAATATATATTATTTATATATATGAATATAAATATGAATGTACCTTCAAAATATGAATCACCTTCAAAATAAATATGAATAATAAACTGAATCTACCTTCAAAAATAAAAACAAAAAAATTTTTTAAAATTCAAGTCTCAGCCTCAGAAGGTGTCAATGGTTAAAGTAAGGGTGTTAATTGGTAAAGAACGGGATTCTATAACTTGGCATGGAGATGTGTGGGAAGACCCTTGTAGTTGGTTGGTTTTGCTCTTCTGGGAGCCCGCCACCCAGCTCCTAAATAAATCATGCATGCAGGCTTATTCTTAATTATAAATGCTCATCCTTAGCTTGGCTTGTTTCTTGCCAGTTTTTCTTAACTTTAAATCATCCCATCTACCTTTTGCCTCTGGGAATTTTGCTTTTCTTACTTTTGTGTATTTCACTTTCACTCTTACTCCTTCACTGGCTGGGTGGCAGAGTGGCTAGCCCCTGATGTCCTCCCCGTAGATCCCTCTTGCTCTTTCTCCTTTTCTCCCAGATTTCTCCTTCTATTTATTCTCTTTGCCTGGCAGCCCCGCCTATCCTTTCTCCTGTCTTGCTATTGGCTGTTCAGCTCTTTATTAAACCAATCAGGTGTTTTAGACAGGCAAAGTAACACAGTTTCACAGAGTTAAACAAATGCAACATAAGAGAATGCAACACATCTTTGCATCATTAAACAAATGTTCCACAGCATAAACAAATGTAACACATCTTAAAATAATATTCTGTTGGAAGCAATCCAGGTAAATGTGCCCCCACTCCTCCTGTATGATGCTATTCAGGTTGTTTCGTTGAGTGCTGACAAATGCTTTGCAGCTGTGGCTTCCTGGAGCATGCTGACCTTTCCTTGACCCTGGGTGCTGAGGCACGTGGCAGGGTCATTCTCAGAAGGTATATAAGAAAGCTGCTTCTAGTTCCAGGGACTTGAGCTAGTTCTAGTCCCAAGGGAGAGATGCTTGGTGAATAAAGGTCTTGGATGCTTGCAATCTGACAGTGTGTGCTGTGTTCAATCCTGACTCCCTCNGCCAGATTCAGACTTGTGCCATGNGGGTCGCAGCAATATTCTACAACAGACCCAACTGAAGCTGAGAACTATGAAACTTTAGATTCTCAAGGGTTTAATCTCATTGAGGAAGTAGTCTTTCCACCCTCAGCAGAAGATGTACTCCCACCCCACCCCCTGAAATATTGCCTTTTCCACCTTTAACAGAAGAAATTAATTCTTTATTGTCCGCTAAACCAGCAATGACTTTCCTTGAAGGAAATGCCAGACAAGACATACTGATNTCCCTCAGGGCCCACCAACAGTTACCTCTAGACCTATAAGGCTAGGCAAGCTCCCANAGGGGAGGTAGAAAGTNAAGTCCATGAGGAGGTACACTACACTACTAAAGAGCTTGAGTTTGCTAATCCATTCAAGCAGAAGTCTGGGNAATATGTGTGGGAATGGATTTTGAGGGTGTGGGATAATGGCAGGAGGAATATAAGACTGGATCANGCTGCATTTATTGATATGAGCCCACTAAGGGAGATTCTAGGTTTAATATTATAAGAAGGAACCAAACTGAAGCCATTTTGGATAGAATTTCTATTTTTGAATAAGGGTCAAATAAAATTTAAGTTCCCAAGACCTCCCCAGACCTCCTTGGGTAACTGACATCCTGGCTGGCCAGGTGAGACATGAGTGCTAGACAAGCCGCCCTACCACACTTGAGTAAACCAACCAATGAGAACAAGGTAAGTGTACCACAGAGCAATGTTCCTAGGAAAGTCCTCATCCCTGAATCCTGAATGGTGGAAAATGGAACTGTAACTTGGCACAGATGTCTGGGGCTTTCAAGCTTAAAAACTAACATTCTGGCTCAGGTCGCAGTTCAGCTCCCAAGTTCAGTTCTGCGACCTTGGTCAATCAGTAGTGGCTTGATGACACTAAATTTTGTCATCTGATTGACTTGGTGTGTGAGTTGTGCTGGCTCCAGGTGAACTCCGTAACAATGTGGAAGCTTGAAAGTTAAAAAAGAAGAAGAAGAGGAGGAGGAGGAGGAGGAAGGAGGAGGAAGAGGAGGAAGGTGTCAAAAGTTTGTTTGAATGGTTGGCCGAAGCATCTGTCAAAAGATGGCCTACTGAAAAGGAGCTGGAGATGCCTGATATCCCTTGGCTTAGTGTTGATGAAGGAATTTGAAGGCTCAGGGACGCTGCAATGCTAGGGTGGGTACAATGGGTAAAACCTAATCCTCCATAATGGGAAGGTCCAGAAGACACGCCCTTCACTAATGCCGTAAGACACAAAGTGGTGAGAGGGCCACCAGCACATTTCAAGAGTCTTATTGTCGCCCTTTTTTGTACCAGACCTCATGGTTGGAGACGCTGCTGCACAGTTGGATGAATTAAATGCAGTGGGTTCAATTGGGGCTGAATTAAATGCAATGTGTTTAATTGGGCCCCAAAGTAGCAGGGGCCAGGTGGCATCACTGAATTGCCAAAGGCGAGGTGATTGTAGTTAGCACAATGGGCAGCACAGACAAAGCAATGTCCATAATGGCCTGATCTGTAATGGTCAGTATAGGCAGTGATTTTTATGGTGGCATGACTCATATGGTATTGGATAATCAATCATGGTGTTTCCAGGCATGAAATGGATAAAAAGCCTACTGCATTTTTGGTTTATCTATGTAGGAAGATTTTTCAGACAAATGAAAGAAAGGCTGTATTAGATTATTGCCAAAGGGAATCTCAGCCAATGGATTAATTTCCAGACTTGAGCCAGTCTGCAGATCCAGAACCCCTTGAGTTAAGGGAATGCCAGGTCCCCCTGAGGAAGGACTCGACTAAATGCCTAAGAGTTTTACTGTTAGCATTTCTCCAGTCCTTTCCCAGAGAGACCTATGACCTTTTACAAAGGTAACTGTACACTGAGGGAAAGAAAGCAAGCAGACTTTCTGAGGTCTATTGTACACTGGTTCAGAATTGACACTGATTCCGGGAGACCCCAAGATTCATTGTGGCCCTCTAGGGTAAGGGGTTATAGAAGTCAGGTGATTAATGGAGTTTTGGCTCAAGTCCAATTTACAATAGGTCCAGTGGGTCCCCAAACTCATCTTGTAGTCATTTCCCAGTCTGGAGATAGATACTTGGGACAAATATACTTAAAAGTTGGCAGAGGCTGGGAGGTGGTGGTGCACGCCTTTAATCCCTGAACTCTGGGGACAGAGACAGGTGGGTCTCTGAGTTCGAGGCCAGCCTGGTCTACATAGTGAGTTCCAGGACAGCCAGAGCTATGTAGAGAAACCCTGTCTCAAACAAACACACACAGAGAGAGAGAGAGAGAGAGAGAGAGAGAGAGAGAGAGAGAGAGAGAGAGAGAGAGAGAGAACAGAGAGAGAGAGGAGAGAGAGAAACAGAAGCAATAGTCTCAAGGGAGGGGATTTATTGTATGAATTGGCTCACATGATCATGTAGGGTGAGAAGTCCCTCAACAGGTTATTTGCAAATTGGAGAAGCAGAGAAGTGATTGGCCTGGCTGAGCCCAAGTCTTCAAGTCTCAGAATCAGGGAAGTTGCTGGGACAAGACTGACTTGTACAAGGTCCAGAGTCCTAAGGTCAAAGCAATCTAGAATTCTGATGTCCAAGGGCAGGAGGTAAAGGGTCTTTGCTCCAGAAGGGAGGGGGATGGAGTGAGGGGAAGAGGGGAGGATGAATCTCCTTACTTTCCCTTCTGC
>LZPO01075886.1:426942-439706 GCA_001675575.1 Neotoma lepida
TTTTAGAGACAGGGTTTCTTTGTGTAGCCCTGGCTGTCTTGGAACTCGCTCTGTAGACCACGCTAGCCTCGAACTCACAGAGATCCACCTGCCTCTGCCTCCTGAGTGCTGGAATTAAAGGAGTGCACCACCACCCGGCACTACTTACTATTTTTGTATCCGTCCCATCTTGTACCAGTAACAAAAACTTCAGAGACCAAGCCAGAGTTAGGCGCAACCCCACGCTGATGATTGCCCTTGAGATATGGCCGGCATGTTAATGAGGTCACTGATGGGAGAAGATACTATTTCCCATCATTTAACCTTGGTCTCAGTCAACAATTTTGAAAATGTGACTGTGGTGTCCAACGTTTTGGGGCAAGTCTCCTGACAGTATACCACTCAGATAAGAGCTGGACAGCTGAGGCTGGAGAGATGGCTCAGTGGTTAAGAGCACTGGCTGCTCTTCCAGAGGACCTGGGTTAGATTCCAGTGCCCACATGGTGGCACAAAACCGCCTGTCACTCCAGTCTCAGGGGATCCGACACCCTCTTCTAGCCTCTGGGGACACCAAGCACACATGTTCACAGACATACATGCAAGCCAGACATCCATAATAAATATATTAAGAGCAGCATGGGGTTCAGAGGATACAGGGTCTGCGAAATGGACTTAGAAGTTGGGAACTACACCCAGGAAGAGAAGTTAAAAAAAAATAAGGACAAAAAGTTGATTTTTATTTCGATCTAGAACCACGCCTGCAGTGTGAGGCATGNTTTAGAAGGGAATCAGATTCACACGGAGGTTTGGCTACTGACCTTCTGAAGAGGGTACGGTTTGAACTTGGGTGGTAGAAGAGCCGATGAAGATGTAATCTCAAGAGCAATTGAGGGGAATTGGTTACTGACTGGATGTAGGTGGCGAAGGGCAGGGAGGCATCCACATTGATTCCCAGATCTGGGTTTTTGTCTTGGAAATGAGATAGCTAGTAGTGCTGTTTACTGAGGAGGTGGGCTAGGAGTGGGGAGCTGAACACAAGGAGTGTGTGCCTAAAAGGCTGCGCGTGAGCCCTCGGGAGCCTGCCGGCCGGAGCCTGCCGCCCGGGCTCCGTGTGGTAGCCTCTGAAGTGGATGGTTCTGTCTGTACGTTCGTTCATCAAACCCCAATGGTAAAAGAGCTTGGCAACCATTAAAGAATTTATTAAGAACTTTAAAGCGACATAGGAAAAAAATACTGAGCAGTGTTAGGTAAAGTAATAAAAATGCAAATTAAAATGAGGTAAAAGAAATCTATGCTTATTAAACTGGCAGAAAATTTTAATTAAAATCTCTAAAATTGCCAAGGGTGTGGGAAAGCTGGCATCCTCACACATTGCTGGTGGCAATAAAAACCGGTACAAAACTTTTTGGAAGAAATTTGGCAAAATGTATTGAGAATCATAAACCAATTTGTATCCTGTGACCCTGAAATTCCACTTCTGGAAATCTATGCTAAGGGTTTAACTCAAAACAGGGGGGAGAGCACTTCACATACTAAGATGTTTATCCCTGCAGACATTAGAAATAGAAGCAGTCAACGATAAGACACTGGCTAAATAAACCACAGTGAATTTATATACTAGCCTCTTGCACATAATAAAAACTATAGCTACAAATACTGTTCCGAAATGAAGAATGTTTGTGTTAACATGTGAACTCTGTATGTACAATACATGTCTACTGCTATACCANTTATGTAAATGATTTCCATGAGAAAAAGATTAGATGGCGATGATAGTAATTATGGATTAAGATAATAAATCCACAGATAACTTCNAAGTTCTCCTGAATAAATTTCCCAAATTTTATTCTAAATGTTTAAAAAGTTTATGTAGTAGCTGGGCACGGTGGAACATATCCTTGATTCCAGCACTCATGGACCAAAATGGAAAGGAAAANAAATAAAAGAAACAATTAATTTGTCTGCATAGAGAATTTTCAAAATTCCTTATTGGAGTTGAAATATTATTAATGAAACTGTGTTCACTTCAATCCATTTACTTAATTTCCCGAAGTCCTCACAAAGCCAGGCTCGTTTCTGAAGACTTTCCTGACCAAACACTGGAGCTGCTACGGAGAGCCACCATGCATTTGGCTCTAGATCTTGAACTGTAGTGTGTGTCACACTGGTGGTGATCACTGGGGTGCACCTGTGTGAGGAATTCAGGTGCTCTAGGGTAGACTCCGAGAAACTGCATTTCTGGGGACCTTGTTTTTTGTCTTTGTTTTTGTTTTNGGGGTTTTTTGCTTATTTGCTTTTAAGGACGCCAGTGCTTAAAAATTTCATATACATGTATATAATGTGTTTTGATCAAATCCATCCCTGTTTCCTCCCTTCCAATTCCTTCCCTACTCCTACTTTTCCCTTCCAACTTCATGTGATTTTTTTTTTGAACTCACTGAGGCAATTAAGGGTGGCCTGTGTATATATGGTGTGGGACCATCTACTGGAGCATGGCCTGNATCCCTAAAGAAAATTGGGCTCTCTCAGAAGCTACCAATTGTTCATAGTTTCTCACCTAGAGGTAGGCTTCATGAGCTTCTCCCTGATCCACGCTGGGATGGTAGCTGGCTGGTGCAGGTCTTGTGTATGCAGTCCCAGGTGCTCTGAGTTCGTGTGTATGAGGCCCCTGTCATGTCCAGCAAATACTGTTGCCCTGTGGGCCTCTACTTTTTCTGGTTCTTAGAATTATTACTCTTCCACAGTGATCCCTGAGCCTTGAGGGGGAGGGCACTGTGACATAAATGTCCCACTTAGAGCTGACCAACCCACAGTCTCTTATTCTCCACATGTTGACATTTGTGGTTCTCTGTATTAGTTTCCATCTACTGCAAAAAGAAACTTCACTAATCAGGGTAGAGAAACACATTGATCTACGGCATAGAGATAAGAACATATGTAATTTATTACTGTGTCTATTTAGTAGAATAAAAGTGTTAGTTTCTCCCCTGGTGCCTATGACCTGGCCAACCATGGGTTTTNGGCCCAATTAAGGGTACTAGGTAANGNTTTTGTCTTGTGGAGAGGACTTTAAATCTAATAAGAACATNGTTGGTTATTCCCACAACACTTGTGCACTATTGCACCAGTGACAATAACAAGCTAGTTGTTATTGTAGCTGCAGGGTTCACAGCTAGGTAAGACTCCCCTAACAGCATGCACAGAAACTTCCAGCACTATGAAAGTTATCTAGTAGTGATAAATCTCCCACTTAGCTTGATTTCTTCCTGTTCTATGACTTAAATATGTGGTGTCTCTAGTAATAGACTCTTACCATCAAATTCTGGAGGGTAACCAAAAGCAAAGGCAATAACCTGTAATACTTTTTTGATGGGGGGCTGTGGAACCACACTAACCAACAACTTGAAAAGAGATAACCCGTACTTGACACTGGGCATTTTATTTGATATTCCATAGTGTCTGGGGACAGGCATTTCCCCCGTTACAAGGTAGCTACACTAAACCCCTTTTATATATGTGTATGTATTTGTTTAGGGGAACTTCCACAGCAATGGGTTTCCGTGTGGCTCTTTCAAAGGTCTTTAGTGCTGGTCATCTCTCCTCCATCCTGCCCTTCCACCCNCACCCACCTTCCTGTTCTGCTCTTCCTTTCCCTGTTCAGACTACCTTCATTCTATCGCCCATTCCCTTGAAATTCCCCATGGCCCCTTAATACTTTGCTGCTNTCTGTGGATATTCCAATGTAACACACAGGTCCAGAGTGTTTCGAACTAGCATCTGAGCTGGGGAGATGGCTCAGCAGTCACNAGCTCCAACCGTTCTTCCAGAAGATCAGGGTTCAAGTCCCAGCACCCACATGACAGCTAACAACTATCTGTAACTCCAGTCCTAGGGGATCTAACAGCTTCTTCCTGCCTCTGGGGGCACTGCATGTATTTGGCACACNGACAAAATACCCAACCACATAAAAGAAAAATAAATAAAAACCTCAGAAAATGAAAACTAGTGTTCACACATGAAAGAGAACATGCAGTGTGGTCTTTTTGGGTTACCTCACTCAGAATGCTCAATCCAGCTTCATCCATTTACCTGCAAATTTCATAATTTTATTTTTATTTACAGCTAAATAACATTTCATANTGTATATGGACTCTATTTTTATTATCCATTCATTCACTGATGGACTTCTAGGCCAATTCCATTTCCTAGCTGTTCTGAATGCAGCGGTAATGAGCGTGGATGAACAAGGATCTCTGTGGTAGGATATAGAATCCTTTGGGAATGTGCCCAGAAGTGACATATATGATAATGGATCATATGGTAGATCTATTTATAGCTTTCTAAGGAAACTCTACACTGATTTCCATAGTGGCTGAACCAGTTTGCCCTCCTCCTAAGAGTGATTAAATGTCCCCTTGCCCCATAACCATGCCAGCATTTCTTGTCATTTGTTGTCATTTTTTAATCTTAGCCATTCTGACTGGATTACAATGAAGTCTCAAAGTAGTTTTAATTTTCATTTCACTGATGGCTAAAGATGCTGAACATTAAAAAAAAATGTTTCTCAGCCATTTGTATTTCTTTCTTTCTTTCTTTCTTTTTTAGTACTCACTGTTTAGTTCCATGCCTCAATTTTTAGTTGGGTTATTTGTTTTCTTGATGTTTAGTTTTTCAAGTTCTTTGTATATTCTAAATATCAAGCCTCTGTCAGATACATAGCTGGTAAAGATTTTCCCCATTCTGCACGCTNTCTCAGCATTCAGGTGATGGTGGCCTTTGCCACGGAGGAGCTTTTTAGTTTCTTGGGGTTCCTTTTTTTGCTGTCTGTATTAACGTCTTCGTTATTGGGTCCTGTTCTAAAAGTCCTTTCCTATGCCTGCAAGTTGAACTGATTCCATATGTCCTCCTCTGTCAGATTTGGGGTTTCAGACCCTGTGCTGAGGTTCGTGATTCAGCTGCAGCGGAACTTTGTGTAGATGAGTTGTAAGGATCTAGTTTCATTCTTCTACATGTACCTATCCAGTTTGGTCAGCACCATTTTTTTCATCTTTATAAAAACATCAAGTGGCCTTAGGAGCATAGTGTATCTAATAACCCAGCTATAAGTATGTCTGGGCCATGGGAGATTCTTTTCCATTGACTAATGTGTCCGTTGCATGCCGGTACCATGCTGGTTTTATTTTATAACTTGAAATCAGATAGCCATTCTTCATTCTTTTATCATTCATGATTGCTTTGTCTATCATTGATCTTTCAGGTTTTCCTTCAAAATTTAATTTTTTTTTCAACTTCTGTGAAGAATTATGTTAGAATTTTGAGGGGGTGGGGGTTGCACTGAATCTATAAATTGCTTTTAGTGTGATAGCATTTTCACAGTATTACTCAGATGGATCCATGAGTATAGACGTTCTCTCCATATTCTGATATCTTCTTCAACTTCTTTCTTTGGTGTCTTAAAGTTTTCATTGTACAGGTTTTCCACTTCCTTGATTAAATTTATCCCAATATTTTTTGAGGCAATAGTGAATGTGATTTTTTCCCCCGATTTCTTTCTCAGTAGGTTTGTTGTTGGGATATAGGAAGGGTATTAATTTTTGTGTGTCCATTTTGCATCCTGCTACTTTGTGAAATGTGCTTATCAGCTGTAGAATGGAGTCTTTAGAGTCTTTTGTATAGGGAATGGTATCATATTCAAATAAGGACACTTTGAATACTTTAGCTTTTCCTTATCTATTTGTTTCCTCCCTCTATCTGTCTGTCTGTCTGTCTGTCTGTCTGTCTGTCTGTCTGTCTCTCTCTCTCTCTCTCTCTCTCTCCCTCTCTCTACTGCTTTAGCCAACTAAGACTTCAAGCACTATGTTGAACAGGAGTGGAGAGAGTAGACATCCTTATCTATCTTGTTCCTGATTTTAGTGTAAATGCTTTGAGTTTTTCTGCAGTTAGCATGATGTTGCTGTGAGCTTGCTTGCTGTAGAATGACTTTATTATATTGAAGTATGTCCCCTGTGTTCCTAAAATCTCCAGGATTTTTACCATAAAGGGATATTAGATTTTGTCATAGGCCTTTTCTATNTCTAATAAAATAATCACNTGATTTCTGTCTTTGAGTCTATTCATGTGGTAAGTGATATTTATTNATTTATGTATATTGAGCCATCTCCACTCATCTGGGATGAAATCCACTTCATAGTAGTGGATGATCTTTTTTATGTTTTCTTAAATTCAGTTTCCAAGTGTTTTATTGAGAATTTTTGCATCTTTGTTCCTCTGGGAGATTGACCCTTACTATTCTTTTTCTGTTGAAAACATTCTGGTTTGGGAATGTTTTGTAGACATATCCACTGGGACTGGGCTCCACAATTCTGCATTTTGACTGGTTGTGGTTTTCTATAATGGTCTCCATCTGTTGCAAAGAGAAGTTTCCTTGATGAAGAGTAAGNACTACATTTATCTGTGGATATAAAGATAAATATTTAGAATGTTGGTAGGGATTATGCTGATCTAGTAAAGTGGTAGCTGTAGGTTCTCCTCCAAGATCCATGACTTCACTAGCACTGAGTCGTTGGCTGGGTTTCCAGTACTAGGCATGGTCTCCCTCTTGTTGAACAGGTCTTAAGTCCANTTAGAGAACTGTTGTTTACTGCCGTGGTATATGTGTCACTACTGCACATTGAGGATATCATGCCATGATGGTCATTGTTGTGATTCAAGGTNTCTTAGCTGGGTATGACTGTAGGTTGCTTCCTTCCTTTGGAAGCTTACAAGGTGCCTTCTGTTACTATGAAAACTGGTCCTCAGCGAGGTGGGGTTCAGGTCAGTTCCAGTGCAGGTGTCTCTGGGCCCTGTTTCTGAACTGTGTGGTGTCTTATGCAACAGAGACATCCATCTTTTGATAGGTAACCAAGGGCATTCGCAGTANTCTGTATATGTTCAGAGTCCCTTGGAAAACCCTGACTAACAGCTCAAAAGAGAGCTTCTTGTGTCTAGTATTGGGGTTTTTATTAGGTGGTCTTTGGTTCCTGGGGGTAATTTTCAGCCCCAAAGTTAATTTAAACTATATATATATATATATATAGTTTATATATATAAATATATATATTTACAGAATTATATGTATTAGAAGGTTTTTTTAGATAGTTAATAGTATGATGCCTTATGACTTTTTCAGACATCCCTATTGTTATTTTACCAGCCTCCTTCCTTTTGTATGTGCTTCTTCTATCCTTCCTCCCTAAAAAGCACCCCTTTTTCCATTTCCCCAATCAGATCACTTGTACCTTACTATAGTATATAAATTTTAGAGTATGTCCCTACAATTCCCTGAATTTCCTCAGTGTCTGTTATAATGTCTCCTTTTCATCTCTAACTTTACTGGGTCTTCTTTCTCTTTCTTTCAAGTAACAAAGCTAAAGAATTGACAATCTTGTTAATAGTCTCAAAGAACTTTTTGTTTCCTTGATTATATATTTTTAAATTTCTAGTTCATTAATTTCACCCCTGATTTGATTATCTCTTCCTATCTTCTATTGTTTGTTCCTGTTTTTCCAAANCCTTCAGATGCACCATTAAGTTATTAATTGTTTTGATGAAAACTTTCCTCTTAGGACTTCTTTCATTATGTTCCATAGATTTGGGTATGTTGTTTTTATTTTCATTTAACTCTAGGAATTTTTAAATTTCCTTTTTGATTTCTTCCTTAACCTAGTTATCATCTGGTGGTATGTTGTTTACTCTCCATGCATCTGTTACTTTCTGTAATTTCTATTGCTGTTGATATCTACCTTCAGTCCATCATGGTTCAATAGGGTGCAGGCTGTTATTTTAGTTTTCTATATTGGTTGAGACTTGTTTTGTATCCTAATACATGATTAATTTTGGAGAAAGTTCCATGNGCTGCTGAGAAGAATGTGCATTATTTGGTCTTTCAGTGGAATAGTTTGTACATGTGTTAGTGTCTTAGTAAGNGTTTCCATTGCTGTGAGGAAACACCATGACCAAAAGCAACTTGTGGAGGAAAGGGTTTNTTTTGTTTACTCTTCTACACCACAGTTCATCATCCAAGGCAGTCTGGGCAGGAACTCAAATAGGGCAGGAACCTGAAGGCAGGAGCTGATGCAGAGACCATAGAATGGTGCATACTGGCTTGCTCTTCATGGCTTGTTCAACCTGCTTTCTTATAGGACCCAGGACCACCAGCTCAGAGGTATTCCCACTCACAGTGGGTTAGGCCTTCTCCCGTCAGTCACTAATTAAGGAAGTGCCTTACAGGCTTGCCTACTTGTAGCCCAGTCTTATGGAGAGAGAGGATTCCCTCCTCTCCAATGATCAAGTTGCCATAAAACTTGGGCAGTAGGGCAGTGTAGTGGTTTTGAAAGAAAATAGTCCCCNAAGGGAATGGCACTAGTGGGAGGTGTGACCTTACTGGAGGAAGCATGTCACTGTGGAGGTGGACTTGGGGTCTCATACATGCTCAAGCTGTGCCCAGTGAGACAGACCACTTCCTGTTGCCTTCTGATCAAGATGTAACCAACACCATGTCTGCCTGCTCACAGCCATACTCCCNTCAGTCATGCTCCCTGCCATGATGATAACAGACTAAACACCTGAAACTGTAAACCACCACCTCAATGAAATGTTTTCCTTGATGAGAGTTGCCATGGTCATGCAACAGAAACCCTAAAACAGCAACAGAAACCCTAAAACAGACAAATAGGTTTGTTTGATTTATGATACCATTTAACTCTTATGTTTCTCTGTTTAGTTTTTGTCCAGATGGCCTGCTTATGAGTGACAGTAGGTATTAAAGTCACCCATTGTCACTGTGTTTGTGTTAATCTGTAGTTTTAGGTCTAGTATTATATATATTCTTTAAAGATTTATTTTTATTATTTTAATTATGTATATGTATGTGGGTATATGCACATGAATGTAAGTGCCTACAGAGGTCTGAGGTGTCAGATGCCCCAGGAGCTGGGCAGTTNTAAGCTGTCTGATGTGGGTGCTGGGAATAGAACTCAGGTCCTCAGGAAGAGCAGTATGTGCTCTTAACCACTAAGCCATCTCTCCATCCTCATAACATTATATTTTTTAATGACGTTGGGTGCACCTGTGTTTGGTCCGTATGTGTTTAGAATTGTGNTGTCCTCTTGGTGGAGTGTTCCTTTAAAGAGTATGAAGTGGCCTGCCTCATCTCTTCTGATTACTTTTGTTTTGAAGTCTGTTTTGTCAGACATTAGAATAACAATGCCTGTTTGTTTCTTGGTTTCATTTGCTTGGAATACCTTGTACATCCTTTTACTCTAAGATAGTATCTGTGGTTGAATGACAGTGAGGTTTGTTTCCTTTCTTTTCTTTTTTTCAAGACAGGATTTCTTAGCCCTGACTATCCTGGAACTNACTCTGTAGACCAGGCTGGCCTCAAACTCAGAGATCCACCTCCCTCTGCCTCCTGAGCCTACAGGGATTAAAAGCATGTGTGGCCACACCTGGGAGTAAGGTGTGTTTCTTGGAGGCAGCAAAAAGATGGATCCTGTTTTCTATTTCANTTTGCTAGTCTGTATCTTTTTATTGAGGAATTAAATCCATTAATAGTAATAATTGTTGGAAGATATGCATTCCTGTCATTTTGTTGATTCTGTGGTTATTTTCTTAGACCTCTTTTGCTTAACTATCCTGCATTGTTTATTTTCTGTAACTTCTTGGGTGTGTTTATTCTTCTCTTCACACAGAAGTAATCTTTCCAGAGTCCTCTCTGTAGAGATTGTTTAGTGGCCATAAATTCTTTTAGTTATTTTTTAAACTTTTATTTTATATATATATATATATATATGGGTGTTTTGCCTACATGCATGTTTGTGTATCACATGTATGCCTGATGCCTGCAGAGGCCAGAAAGAAGCATCAGATTCCCTGGAAGTTACAGATGGTGTGAGCCACCATGTGTGCGCAGGGAATCAAATCTGGGTCCTTTAGAAGAACAGCCAATGCTCTTAATCACTGACCCATCCAGCCCCTTTAAGCTGTTTTTATCGAGAAAAATACTTATCTTCAATTTTGGTGAAAATTATGCCTGTGTTGACAGTTGTGGTCTTGCAGAACATGGAATAAATCTTTCCACATCCTACTGGCTTTAAAAGTTCTGTCCAAAAACCAGGTGTTATATCCAGGCAATCGTGGTGCACACCTTTAATCCCAGGGCTCCGGATCTCTGAGTTTAAGTCTAGCCTGGTCTATAGAGGGAGGGAGTTCCAGGATAGCCGGGGCTGCACGGAGAAACCCTGTCTCGAAAAACAAAACAACAAACTAGGTGTTGTTCTGGTGGGCCTGCCTTTCTCTCTTGCAACTTTCAATATCCTTTCTTTATTCTGTGTTTTTAACGTTTTAAGTATAATATGCTGTGGGAAATTTATTTTCTGGTCCTCTCTATTTGGATTTCTATAAGCCTCTTGTACCTAGGTAGGCATCTCTTTCTCTAGTTGTGAACATTTTTCTTCTATGATTTTACAGAAAATATAGTTTATCTCTTTAAGATGGTGTTCTTCTCCTTCTTCTGTGCCCATAATCTGAAGATTAGGTTTTTTCATAATGTCCCAAAGCACTCTCATGATATGTTCATGGATTTGTAAAACCTTATAATTGACAATTACTGTGTGATTTCTTTACCTTGTCATCCAGCCCTAATATTTTTTCTACATCATCCATTCTTGAGCTTTTAACTGAGGGTTTTGTTTGTTTGTTTGTTTGTTTGTTTGCCTAGAGCTCACTTTGATCAACTTAGCCTTGAACTCACAAGAGCTCAGCCTGCTTCTGCCTCCCAAATGCTGGGGGTGTGCACCACCATGCCCAGCTTCTCTGAGGGTTTTATTTGGATTATTGGTTTGTTTGTTTTTTTAATTAGGTTTTTTCTTCAGCACTCCTCTCTCTCTCTCTCTCTCTCTCTCATTTTTCAAGACAGGGTTTCTCTGTGTAACGGCCCTAGCTGTCCTGGAGCTCACTCTGTAGAGTTATTCTTATTGGGGTTCATTACTATGGGATTAGTAACTTTGGGGGTGAATATGCTATCATGGTTTTTCATGATACTTTTCTTTCTTCACCAGGTCTTGGGTATCTGAAGTAGTTTGTTAATTGCATCTTTCTTTCTTTGTGTTCAAATTACCTTTCTTTTTTCTGTGTAAGTATACAATGTTTAGGAGCAGATTAAGCTGTAAGAGGGGTAGGACCTTGGTGGAAATTATATTGAGGACTACAGGCCCTGCCCCCATCTTCTGAGACTCTGCTATTTATACAGACAGACACTAGCCAAGGACCAGTACAGCCCTCACTGGTCCTCTTCTCTGTTGCCCTCTGCTGTGGCTCTCCATGTCCACTTGAGTAAGTTCTGCTCAACTAAAAATTGGGGGTAGGTGTGTTAGTCCAAGAGGCCTGTAGGAGGGATGTGGTTTCGCATGGTCCTCAGGTGGAGGGGACNATTAAATCCATTAATAGTAATAATTGTTGGAAGATATGCATTCCTGTCATTTTGTTGATTCTGTGGTTATTTTCTTAGACCTCTTTTGCTTAACTGTCCTGCATTGTTTATTTTCTGTAACTTCTTGGGTGTGTTTATTCTTCTCTTCACACAGAAGTAATCTTTCCAGTATCCTTTCTGTAGAGATTGTTTAGTCGCCATAAATTCTTTTAGTTTATTTTTTAAACTTTTATTTTATATATATATGGGTGTTTTGCCTACATGCATGTTTGTGTATCACATGTGTGCCTGATGCCTGCAGAGGCCAGAAAGAAGCATCAGATTCCCTGGAAGTTACAGATGGTGTGAGCCACGATGTGTGCGCAGGGAATCAAATCTGGGTCCTTTAGAAGAACAGCCAATGCTCTTAACCAGTGACCCATCCAGCCCCTTTAAGCTGTTTTTATCGAGAAAATACTTTTCTTCAATTTTGGTGAAAATTATGCCTGTGTTGACAGTGTGGTCTTGCAGAACATGGAATAAATCTTTCCACATTCTTCTGGCTTTAAAAGTTCTGTCCAAAAACCAGGTGTTATATCCAGGCAGTTGTGGTGTACACCTTTAATCCCAGGGCTCCGGATCTCTGAGTTTAAGTCTAGCCTGGTCTATAGAGGGAGTTCCAGGATAGCCAGGGCTGCACAGAGAAACCCTGTCTCAAAAAACAAAACAACAAACTAGGTGTTGTTCTGGTGGGCCTGCCTTTCTCTCTTGCAACTTTCAATATCCTTTCTTTATTCTGTGTTTTTAATGTTTTAAGTACAATATGCTGTGGGAAATTTATTTTCTGGTCCTCTCTATTTGGATTTCTATGGGCCTCTTGTACCTAGGTAGGCATCTCTTTCTCTAGTTGTGAACATTTTTCTTCTATGATTCTCCAGAAAATATAGTTTATCTCTTTAAGATGGTGTTCTTCTCTTTCTTCTGTGCCCATAATCTGAAGATTAGGTTCTTTCATAATGTCCCAAAGCACTCTCGTGATATGTTCATGGATTTGTAAAACCTTGTAATTGACGTTTACTGTGTGATTTCTTTACCTTGGCATCAAGCCCTAATATTTTTTCTACATCATCCATTCTTGAGCTTTTAACTGAGGGTTTTGTTTGTTTGTTTGTTTGTTTGTTTGTTTGCCTAGAGCTCACTTTGATCAACTTGGCCTTGAACTCACAAGAGCTCCTGCTTCTGCCTCCCAAATGCTGGGGGTGTGCACCACCATGCCCAGCTTCTCTGAGGGTTTTATTTGGATTATTGGTTTGTTTGGTTTTTTAATTAGGTTTTTTTC
>LZPO01075886.1:466390-492548 GCA_001675575.1 Neotoma lepida
TATCTCAACTACTTAGGTGCCTGTGGCAGGAAGATCAGAAATTCAAAGTCTTCCTGGGCTACAGATTGAATTCAAGGTAGCTGGGACAAATGGCAAATAAAAATAAATAAAAATCTCAAAATAAAAAGTAAAAAAATAAAAATAAAAGGGCTGAGGGTGGAGTTCAGTGGCAGAGCACCTGGCACACTCACACCAGAACCTAATCCTAGGACATCCCAAAATCAATTCAGTAAACATTAAGTGACATGACCAATTCAACCAGCATTCCCAGGACAGCTCTGCCCTGTATTTNGTTTTCTGAATTTTGTCATTTCTGCAGAGAGCTGATACTCTCCATAACTCTTTTTAAATTTGATAAGTTTTTCAAATTTACACACTCACACACACACACACACAGAGAGAGAGAGAGAGGGAGAGAGAGGGAATATTCACAGGAGGATAGGTTCTGTAATCCAAAAGAAAACAGTTCTTGGCCTGTAGTGGCTCATTCCAGCATTTGGGAGACTGAGACAGGAGGATTGCTGTAAGTTGGAGACCAGCCTGGGCTACCAAGTGAGTATGAATTCAGCCTACACAAAAATAAAAACAAGTAAGTAAGCAAACAAAAGCAAGTTGGCTGCCCCTACNTGCTAACACACTGCAGAGTCAGCATTTTCCTCTCTCAGCTCCTTAATCCTGAGAAAACATGTTTACACTGCATGTCTCATTTTTTTTTAACTCAGCAACCTAGAATGTCTCTGACAATAAAGATGCAGCATTATCTCTCCTCTCCTCGTGCACACAAACAAAACTGCAGGTAAAGCCTCTTCCACTACTGTGCAAAGGCACAATTGCCTTTTATGTTCATCCCACTGTCGTGGCTGGGGTGTGATCTCTGCTCAGTGCTACACACCGCAGAGCTGAGTCACAGCACACATTACTGGTGCACACACTTCCCACACAAACCCTCCTTTCCCTGGAGCTATTATTGCTGGACTTACCTGCTTGCTTATTTTTCTTTCTTTGTACCCTTTACTAATTCATGCCCATATTCTCTGCTTGAAGTATAAATATACTGTGTGGTTATATATGTCATCTAAAATGTAAAGCTTGCCTGAAGATCAGAGGACAGAGTTAGCCACAGAGGTCGAGTAGTGGTGGCACACACCTTTAATCCTAGCACTTAGGAGGCAGAGATCCGTCTGGATCTCTGTGAGTTCAAAGCCATGCTGGGCTACACGAAATTAATCCAGTATAAAAGAGAAACAGTCAGGCAGTGATGGCACACACCTTTAACTCCAGCACTTGGGATCACACACCTTTAATCCCAGCACTAGGAAGATTGAGGCAGGAAGTGATATGGCTGGGCAGAGAAAGGAATATAAGGTGAGAGGAGACAGGAACTCAGGTCTTTTTCAGGCTCTTGCAGGCTGAGGAGTTGGTGAGTTAAGAGGTGGCTTGCTCTGTTTCTCTGATCTTTTAGCTTTCACCCTGATATCTGGCTTTGGGTTTTTATTATAAGACCATTTAGGATTTGTGCAACAATACTGGGCATATTTTATCTTCCCATTTGCNGTCAAAGTAACTTTAATATATGTGNGGCCTCCCTGCCCTCCACCTACAAACAGTAGTACATGGAGGATTTAACGGCTGGTTCTATTGCGCAGCTCTTCTCAAATACCCAAGGTTTTNGGCTTTGAACAGGTGCCATATAACATTAAATTTACAACCCTCAGCTAGTACCTAACGTTCATATATTTCCTAAGTGCCAAGGAAATGTTGCAGAGCAAGGCTTACTTTGGGGNGCAGACCGAGACTAGAACAGACAGAAGTAGGTGGGGGAAGAGGAAGGGACTTGAGGGGGAAGGAAGGAATGCTTCAGCTCCCACCTGACACACTTCCTTCTCTTTGCTGAAGTNTTCCNAGAAGTTGGTCACCACAAAGGCTCCGTAGGCCCCTTTTAAGGCCTCTTCCACAGATGCAGCATCATCCAGGTCACATCTGACCACCTCAGCACCAAGGTCCCGAAAAGCTAGGGCGTTTTTCCGAGTCACATCCCTGGTCAGTACTCTCAATGCAAAATGTTTGTTCTCTAGAATAGACCTGGCCACAGAGCCACCCTGAGCCCCTGCAAGGTCAGGAGAAGAAGAAACACAAGATCAGAAAACAACAACAACAACAAACACTCACTAGAAGATTCCAGCTGCACATGGAGCTATTACTGAAGGACCCACTTCTGGAGGCACCACAGGGAACTTTAGGCATCCTGTGACTTTCAAACTATCCAGACCATAAGAGGGAGAGGAACAGGAGAGGCTGGAGGAAAAAAGCAGGCTACATGGTTAGATGCAGCCCCCCAATTAAACAATTAAACACTATTATGCAGACATAGATATTATGGGTTTTTTGTTTTTAGTTTCTACTTCTTGAATGATTCTCTCTCTCCAGTTATATATAGTATTTATGTCTATTCAAATTTTTCCAGGGCTTCACATATGCTTAGCAAATGCTTTACTACTGAGCTATGTCTCCCCAAGCTTAGTCTATATTTATAAAACATTTTGAAAACTTTCATAGGTTTTTCTTTTTGCTGTTGTTCTGTCATGCATAGTCACTTGTAATAGGATCAGCTAATCACCTAATTTGTGTTCTCTGAATATTGTAATACATGCCAGGTGCTGTGCTGGGTTACTGAAGTTTGGATTTCTCCATCAAAGTGACTGGAGATCTGTCCTGGATAGTTCTTTACACCTACCTACTGCCCTGGGAGGCTAACTGTTTTGGATTCTGCCTATGTTTGTGTCAAGTTGACAAATCCCAACCAGCACAACTGACATCTTGTCAATTAGACACAAAAATGCATCACTACCAAACTATAACCTTTCCTTTCTTGTTTATCCCCAAGATTTCATATTAATATCAACATCACAATATCAAACATATTCCNACTTTTAAAAGTCTCACCGTCTTTAAAAATTACAAGATAAAAGTTCAGTTTCTTCAGAAGTTCAAAGTCTCTCTAAAATATGCAAGATCTCATGACTGTGTGTTCCTGATAAGTAAAAATTAAGTCACCTACTTTCTTACTCTAAGACACAGTTGCATTCAAAGCAAAACTGAAGCCTGGCAGTGTAACACTGTGTCAGACATTCTGGCTCCAAGGGGCTTGAGCAGCTCCTCCTCTTAGTCTCTGTCATCTACACATAGTGAGACACAGTTCATTTCAGAGACTCCACCAGGCTCCACACCACAGCTGCAGCTGTCCTTGGTGGTCCTCCCATGGAACTGACACCTCCACAGGCCCTGGCCCACTTCTGCAAAAGTTCCCAGAGCTCTCCACCTACCAGACTTCCTTCCTAGCCTCCCCAGAAAACTTATGCCAGTTCATCCACTCAAAACCTTACTATGACTTCTGTCTCTCAGGAAAAACATTCTTGCCATACTCTGCTTTTGTTTTTGTTTTGGGGATAGGGTCTCACTCTGTAGCTCTGGCTGGCCTGACACAGCACTCTCTATGTAGACCAGGCTGGCCTCGAATTTACAGAGATCCGCCTGCCTCACTAGGGTTGGGACTAAAGGCATGTACCACCTTCAAAGTCCGCAGTCTGCTTTTCTTTTCCTTTTTCGTTGTTTTCTTTCCTTTTGGCACATCAGTGACCTGCCTCCCTGGCCTTGTGGAGATTGTTTTCCAGTGTGGAAAGACAGGAAAGACAGGTCAAGGTAGGGAGGGTCCAGATNGTGACTTGGCTAGAGCAAGATCTCATGTTTTAAATGGAGGTCTGGAAACACCCGTGAAGGTGATGTCTGAAGGGAGCCCTGGATGCTGTGAGGGAGGAAACAGTGAGTGACAGAAAAGCTCTTTCTAGGCTGGGGGAGCAGGTGCAAAGGCTCTAGAGGGGTAGCATTTGAAAAACAGCAAGGAAGAGGCAGCAGAATGGCTCCGTGGATAAAGTGCTTGCTGCCAAGCCCAGGATCACAGCCTGCACAATTCTCTCGTGCACACACACACATACAAACTGTACTACAATAAACATTTTAAAAGGAAAAGGGGAGCAGCAAGGAAAGCCGGTGGTCTAGGAGTTCTCACTGGGGAGGGGGTTTCTGGAGGACATTAACCAAGACTGTATTGTCCTTGGAGTGAGACACCATATGCTGACATTGTCAAAGGGATCGTTAAGAGGCTGGGGGGTATAGGGCTCAACTGATTTGATTAACAGTTCACAAGGATGGCTCAAACTGTTGGGGAAGAGTGGAAAGTGGAGGTTAGTTAGACAGGCACAGGCTGCTCACCTCCACCTCATGTGGAGGCCAGGTACTGCACATTCCCTACTTCCTGCTTNCTTCTGCAGCTTATCTGGCAATGAGTGGGAAGGGTACCCCATGCTGAGCTCAGTTTTCAAAAGAGACTTGCACCAAGAAGTTAGCTGGTGATGGCGAAGACTATCTTATCTTTATCTTTCTAAGATAGTTTTTTACAAAGNCAAGTTAATCTGCTCACATCAAAAACACTAAGCACAATATGCCCTTCAGTTACTCCTGAGATCTGTTGGTTCTGCTCACCCTCTGGGCCTCAAAAGCTAAAACCTGGAAGTCAGAAAAGTAAGCAAAGTTAGCATGAATTTCTATGCCAGGGCTATGCAGAGGAACCCTGTCTCAAAAAAAANNAAAAANNAAANNANNANNANNAAAAANNNNTTTTTTTTTNACCTGTTGCTCCAAACACTGCGATTATTTTCCTGTTGGCCATGTTCCCAGGCAAAGAAAGAGGTGATGGAGAGCAGCCCAGCTGGCCAGTANAGACAAACTGGGAAGTGCCNTTTCTCTCCTGGTCTGATATTTATAAGCAGGTAGGAACACCACACCCCTGTATAGTGCCCCTCCCTTGTGAAACTTTCTTGTTTCCACTAACTCCNTCACTCACTCTGACTCTGCAGTTTTCCAGTGATGATTCATGCAGTGCAGGGGTCATGGTGTGTGTTTTCATACTCCATGCCCTAGAAAAAGATTTGCACATACATAATTTAATGGTCTATTTGTTCTGAGGTAACATTCCAGCCCAGCTNGTACCTGAAGAAGTGCAAAGTCATTACCCAGACCCAGTTGTCAAAAAGTGCCTGAGTCTAGATGCCCAGGGAGGCCAGAAGCAGGCAGACAAGCAAGGGCCANAGTAACTGAGGTACAGACATCAGTAATTTCAGGAGTGCAACCACCACCTGCTGAGGGTGGGATTTGTTGCCCTCAAAGAGGGGATGCATTGTGAGGACAGTTCCTTTAAGATGTCAACCTGCTACCTTATCATCCTTTGAATAAAGCTCAATCTAGACTTGGTTCTGGTCTTCTCCCTGAGTTGATGTCAGTGATGATATGCTAGGAGCCACAGGAATGTAGTAGGAATTCAGCTGAATAAGGTAAAGCTATACCTAAAGGAATCAGAGAATTCTTCCAGAGGAACCCAAATCTCAGGGAGTATTTGGTGTATTCAGCTGTTTCCTACTATGAGTTTCTTGTGTGCTCTCATACCTTCCCCAAGAACAGTGTATTTTATCTGATATACTTCTCTAGCATCCAAAGCCAAAAGGCAAACAGGACAAAGCATTTCAGACCAGCCTCTGAGTCTCCTGAACTGAGGTAAACACCCTTANGGAGACACAACCTGTCTCCTAGGCCTAGCAGAATGTTAGGTGCTTAGCTTTGTTTATTGTACAAATTAAGCTCAGACTCTCCTTTCTTATACAGCCTTAGTGGTATTTATACTAACATTATAGACTTCTAACATTTTACTTGACCACTTCTAGGAATGTAGTTTGAGCACATAAATTCCCTTTTTCTGATATATTAACCAATTTTAGCTCTTAGTTGACCTCCTTCCTTAATCACTCCCCTTTTGGGTTGTGAAAGAAAGCCTGNTGGTCACTGCCTGAGGAAAACTCTTATCTGCCTTTATGACCCTGTAAGGATTCAAGCCTGGTGACCTTGCCTTAGCCAGAGCANTGCTANTGCATGGGTANATAACTGTAAACCTCAGAGACTTGGAGAGACTAGAGTGGAGAACTGGATGGAGAACCAGAAGGATAAGATGGGAGATGAGGAAGAGCCTGATGGGTAAGAATGAGATGAGAAAAACCAANATGGGGCAGAACTAAGATGAAGGAATCAGGATAGCACTTAGAGGGAAGAGTAGAAAGATGTAGAGAGAATCAGGCAAGAAAGGAGCTAAGTGTGAGAGCAGAAAAGAAGCTGTGTAGAGAGAGAACTGACTCAGAAGAAAAAAGAATATAGACTAAAGAGTTTCCTGTACGTAGATTTATTAGTGAACCCCTCATATTAATCCACCACCTGTAGCGTCTCTTNTGGAACTCTGGGTGAAGGCTATCAAGGGGCAGGACCACAATGGNTTTCAAAAGTGATAGATAGCATCTTTACTGGTATTCTGCTCCACTCACTCACTATTGCTTTTCACAAGCAAGACATTGAATTACAGATCCTAGTGGTCTTGATCAAGTGAAGGGGCTTCTCTATAAATAAATAAACTAATAAGGGCTGGAAAGCTGGCTCAGCCAGTAAGAGTGCCACCACTTAGAGACTCTGACTCAAAACAGATAAAACCANCAACAACAACAACTGCTACGGGCTACAGAATTATGCAGTAGGGATACAGCTGTCATTTAACAAGGCCAACCTATCAGAATTAAGGATTCTGGTGGAGTAGTTCAACCAAGATGCAAGGCATTTTGGAATTATTGCCTTTTGAATGAATTGGCTGTTTCCTGCAGTGAATTTCTTGTGTGAGGTTGTAGCTTTCCCATTTGTTACAATTTTGGGGTTTATTCCTACAAGCCATTAGCAGTGTGATTGATCGTTTATTGGGCACAATTTCCCTTCTGCATTTGGGGTACATTGATATCATCCCCCACCTATGTGTGAAAACAAACACACAGTCCCAGATATTGGTTCCTTTCTCTAACATAAGCATAGAGGTCTGCCTTCCTGCAATTAACTTCATTGGCAGGCATTTGGTCAATGTTAAGTGTCCAGGCAAAAGTATTTCATTTGAAGCACTCTTAGACATTCAAGAACATAGAATTACTACATTTTGTTGATTCATAGCCACTTAGAGAGATAGGGAACAAGCATGCCTTGAGCTCATCCCTCCAGCAGATGAGGAAGCACTGGTCCAAGCTAACTTCACACTAACAGGTCCTTTACTCCTTGTACTTAATTTCACCTCGGTTTAATGATCAGCTTATTATCTAACCACACTTAGGAATGCAGTATTACACACAGATTCCCCTTTTCCCTTCTTAGATTTTCCTAAGTGATTTAAGTGCTCTCTCTCTCTCTTTCTCTCTCATTTGACCCTGTTCCCTTTAAGAGTTCACTGAGGCTTCTACAAGTCACTCCCTCATTACTCATAAAAAAGCCTCATGATCACTGCCTAGTGTAAACTCTTATTGGCCTTTTATGACCCTGAAAGAATTCAAGCTTTGACTTTGCTTTGGCCAGAGAATTGCTGATTTTATGTGTATAAAAATTAGAAACTTGAGAGACTCAGGTTAGAACAAAGAGAGGATGGCAGAGAGAGAACTTCCTCAGAACAATAAAGATATGGACTGAATGGACACGGTGTGAGTAGATTCATTATTCAGCACTCAGATATAGTTTATCTTTGCCGGCTGTAGNGTCTCCTTTGGACTCTGGGAGAAAGTCTTTAAGGCTTACCCCTAAAGGCTTTTGTTAAACAACAACAAAAACCCTACAGTACAGGGAAAGGCTGAGCTCAGGATGCTGAGTCCCAGGGGAGAGGCACAAAGCCCAGATTGGGATGTTTGGGAAGGGTTGGAGGCAGTCATCGATAGAGCTGACCTGAAGAAGACAGTGATGTTGCAGGTCAACTTTTCTCTGAGCTGCACAACAACGAATAGCAGCAGTTTTCTGTTTCCNTTAGACTCTTAAGCCAGTCTTAAGGGATGACCACACCTCTTGTGTGGCCTCTACTCCTCCCTCCTAAGGTTTACCTGGTAACTGTCACTTACTTGACTCACTCTGACTTGACAAGTTTCTTCGTGGAACTTTCTATGTAGACCAGGCTGGCTTTGAACTCACAGAAGCTTGCTTCTGCTTCTGCTTCCTGAATGCTGGGATTAAAGTTGTGAGCCACCTGGTCCAACAACTAATTTGTTTTGAGGCAAGGTCTCATAGCTCAGGCTGGCCTAGAACTTGATATGTAGTTGAAAATGACCTTGAATTTCTGATTCTCCTGCCTCTACCTTCCAAGTGCTGGAATTACACTCATGCCCTATCATGAGTGAACTGTGGTTATAATATGAAATGGAATTTTAATATTTATCAAGAAAAGATTTGAAGATGCTTAATTTAATTTGTAAATTAAAGGTGTTTCTTTATATCCCTTATACTCCACTTCCTTTTTCTTCATAAACCCATATTGCCAGACATGTGACAAGCATGTACACTTACTTATGTATTTACTTTCTGCCTCTTCCCTCTCTAGGGTGCATGCTCCTGAGGGCACCATGTTTCTTTTCCTTGTGTCCAGCCATATCAGCACAGGCGGTTCACAGTAAATCTTTGTTGAAACAATAAATGTATAATGGGTGGATAGTACNGCAAGAGCCAAAGTTAACCTGGGAGCCCATGCCTGCCTAAGGACCANGTAACTTCCTGGAATGCTGGGAGTTGTAGTTCTTGGAAAATAACAAAGCCACATGGGAACTACAGTGGCCNTATGGTTTTGTCCTTAAAAGGTCCCTACAGCAGGTGACTCATGGCCGTTTGCTGGGATTCCAGAGCGTGGACCTGACCAGGCTTCATCCTGGTCAATACTTAACTAAGGCTTGCTTCAAATTGGGCTCAAAANTGTGGAAGTGGTCTTTCTCTTGGGAATCTCACAAGTCTCTGTTTTAACATTTGGAGCCCCCAGCAAGATAAGAAAGACCATTCCACCCCAAATATGGAGCTAGGCTCTCCACTCTAGGACCAGTGGGCAGCCTAAGGGGTGCACACTTTGAAATGTTAATCCAACCTCCACCATCCCCCACCACCCCAACCTTCACCCCCTGCAGTGAATGGCCATGTTTGAAAAGCAGACAGCAAGCATTTTTTATGGATGTCTCCTTTTGATAAGTCATAGAAGCCTTTTTAGCTTTCTGTAACACTTTTCTGCCTAGTTTCTGGATTCTGATTATGGGTTAATCTGATCTGGAAACAGGAAGAACCTGATGAGGTCTATGCACCCTTGTTCATGGCAAAGGAAAATGTTCCACTGCTCACCTTAGTGACACTGGGTAACCAATACGCTTGAGCCCAGCACATGGGTGTTTGACAGCAGAGTTCCAACACCTGGACTGCACAACAAGGCCAAGGACACCCCAGGACACTGAGGGCCAAACTTGAAGTTTGGAGAGGCCCAGTGCAGNGACATCAAACAAACCAAGGGGTTGTGCAAAGAGACAACTGAAACAGCCTCCTATATGTTAAATTTCTCTTGGTCAAACTGGTGAACCTCTGAAGCAGAGGACTGCAGTTGTTAAATGTCACTGTCTCGTGTTTTCTGTTGTCATTTGGCACTGTGTTTTCTGTTGTGGAATTATCTTTTTGTACACAGTGAAGATGTGTTGCTCTCATTGGTTTAATANAGAGCTCATTGGTCAATAGCTANGCAGGAAGAGGTTAGGCGGGACTTGCCGATAGGGAAAGAGCTCTGGGATGAAGAGCAGAATTGCCAGGAGACACGGGGAGAAGCAAGATGAGCATGCTGTGCTGAGGAATGGTACTGAGCCACGTGGTAGAATGTAGATAAGGAAATAGGGGTTAAGCTGAGTGGTGGTGGCCCATGCCTTTAATTCCCGCACTCAGGAGGCAGATGCAGGTGGATCTCTGTGAGTTCGAAGCCAGCCTGGTTTATAGAGTGAGTTCCAGGACAGCCAGGGCTACACAGAGAAACCGTATCTCAATAAATAAATAGANAGATAGATAGATAGATAGATAGATAGATAGATAGATGTTAATTTAAGTTGTAAGAGCTAGTTAGTAACAGGCCTCAGCTATTGGCTGAGCATTTATAATTAATAAAAAGTCTCTGTGTGGTTATTTGGGAGCTGGCTGACAGGATAGAAAATTCCACCTATGCATGGTGCCCATCATGGGGCACATATATCCACATAAAGCCTGAAAAACCTTTTTAAAAGTTCAGAACAGAGTCAAATGCAGCTTCCTGGTGACCAAGGTCTCTCGGATAGCTCAGCATACAGAGATTGTCTGTGGGCTGGAGCCAGCCGCTGGTGCCATGTGCCATCACTATACACTAAGCTGAGCCATGCCGTAAGGCTGACATAGCAGTTTACGATTGTCTCATGTGATCAGAGAACACAGCAGATGCTCAGTAAAGACAGATCCAGATGGAAAAAAAACTCTAAACAGGTTACAGTATGATATAAAATGTACATAGGCTTAAAAAAGAAAGGAAAAAGGATATAGACAGTCATAGAAAAAAATAGATTAAAATTAATAAAATAAAGTCTTAGAGAAAAGTAAAATAATGAAAAAAGAATAAGCCACATACAGATGGGAAATATACAGGGAGTCTGGATCCTGTATGGTGTTGTATTGACTTTAAATTTTTTGATTGCTGATGAACAAACAATAGTTCTTGAGAGACACTGAATTATGAAAACTGCTAAATTAAACCAACCTATTTATTTTTAAAATATCTTCACTTCAAAATGGAAGTCAAATAATACGTTGCTTTGGGGAAGAGGTTATGCTTTTGTTTCCACAGAAAATGAAAGGCTGTAGATTCATTAAAGGTTAGAGAAGGTCAGGTTTGATCCGGGGATATCCCCTGAAAATCTTGACTACAGACATAAAGAAATAAACCTAAAATAACTACAAGACAGGGGACGTTTATTATACCTGCTCAAACATAAAACAAAAAAATCATCTTTAATTGACGTGTACAATCCACAGTCTGTAGTTGTGTTAATGCAGATATGTATGTTACCTTTGAAAGTTTATGTGTTTTCAGAGCAAAGGGACCAAACACCAATAAAAACGGGTAGCCCAGGTGACCCAGCATCTCATAGTGCCTCTGTTGCAGTTTCCTCAACGTTCTGTATCCAGAACAACTTCAAGGTTACTGGCTGAGATGGTCCAGTCTCACAGGCTACTCCAGCCAGGACTTCAGATAAGCCTTGCATTTTCCCATTGCACAGAGACTGGACAACAAATAATACAGCTGACTCTCACAAGACTTGGCCATTGTCCCAGTTTTCACAGGGTCTCCTAAAGATGCCAATGCCCCTAGACAACAAGAAGCAGTCTAGAAAACAGGACACCCACATTCCCAAGAGGTGGAATGGGTAATTTTTGGTCATTCCATGGGTTATGTTTATCATCGTTTAGGGGGGTTGGTTACAAGTTGCTATTAGTCATGGTCAAAAAAAAGCTAAACAAAGGAGTTAGGTTCAAGGATCTCTTTCTAAAGGACAAAAGGGGGGATATAATATTGAAATGATGATATAAAAGGGTGGATTGTTGAGTCAACTTTTGGACAACTATTAACCTCAAATATTTTACATCGGTTTGGATTTTGGTTTATTGATACAAATTTAAAGTTATTTTTGTTATTCTTTATGTATGTTTCTACTCTTGTTTGGGGTATTGTGCTTATGAAGCTCTAAAGTGGGGATTTAACAACTCCACTTAGTTAAAAGGAGATTTATTTTGGGGTAACTTACAGCCAGTAAAGGGGTTGATTACAGGATCCGGGAGAGGTGATGTGCAGTCTAGTAGGGTTTTTGGAGAATTCTGACTCAGTCTGTCATCCAGCATCCAGGATCATGAGGAACCAAGAGAGGAGTGGCATTGATGGATCTCTGGTCTTAAGGGCTCCTGTCTCGGCCCCGCCCCAGGGGCAGGTCATAGGTAGGTGTGGCAGTTACCAGACGCCTCACTAGAGGTAGTGCTTCCAGGTAAAAGTTGGAACAGCTACCCACTACATACCTCATTTAAAAATGTAATGTATAATTAAGAAATGTAGGTTAGTAGTTAGTCATCTATAATAATCAAACTTGTAATCATATTAGGTATGTTTTCAAGGTTAAGCAGATATATTTAGATAAATAGATGGTCTTCAGACACTTCAAAGACCTATAGAATATGGCATTTAAGATTTTTAATAACCTGAGATTTTCATGACAGTAAGACATGTCTGCTCCTGACAGCACCAATCTACTTCAGAGAAGATGATGGGCATCAAAGAACCTCAGTATGGAGTTTACTTTCTTTGTGGCAAAAACCAGCCATTTGGTTAAGAAACTGTCCTTGCCTCAACTGCTGACAGTATACTGTCCAAATTAGACAAACAGGACATAAAAGAAAGCAACGGCCAAACTTTGCCAAGACAAGGTAGGACAGTCTTTCAAAATTCCCTGCTTCTTGGAAATGTCTGTCAGATATACTAGGCCTGTAAGTCAAAGATAGATGCCCCAACATTGCAGGGGAACTTTGGGTGACTGTCCAGGCAGCCAAATGTTCCTGTCATTAGNTAATATTACACCCTTCTGGGATCTTTGATGGAGTTAAAGACTAAATAGTTAGACTTATAGTTTTCCTTAGTTATGGTAAAAAGTAAATTATGTATAAAAATTTAGACTCCCAAAGGTAAGATAGATAATAGAATATTTTCTCTAAATTTGACAAATACAAATGGACTGGATATTGTAACTATAATCCTTACTTGATAACTGGTAAGTATTTTGAACCCCCAATAGTAAGTTTCTGTGTTGACAAAACAAGCCAATCGAACCAAATTAAATGTAAAGGACCAGGTTTAATTTGAGCAAAGCACTCCCAGGTGATCTCAGGGGAAGAGAGGAGGAGAAATCACCTGGCAGGTCTATGGACCAGAGATTAAATACCCTGTAGGTGCAGTCTTGAGCAGCTCCAGGGGAGGAGCCACTACTTGGCGGACTTTCTGAGGGGCAGGGTTTGGGGCGGGGGGGCTGAGGCAGAGCTACCAACAGAATAATAACTTTTTGTTGTATATAGTTTTACTATGTTAAAGTCAAAACCTTCCNTTTTAATTAGACAAAAGGGGAAATTTTGTAGAATAATCCTTTTATACACTATAAAGAGGTGTTGCTCTCATTAGTTTAATAAAGAGCTAAATGGCCAATAGCTAGGCAGGAAGAGGTTAAGTGGGACTTGTGGACAGGGAGAGAGCACTGGGACGAAGGANGGTGAAGTTGCCAGGAGAACGCAGGGAGAAGCAAGATGAGCATTCCCTGCTGAGGAAAGGTACCAAGCCACATGGTAGAGAGTAGATAAGAAATATGGGTTAATTTAAGTTGTAAGAGCTAATTAGTGAAGAGTTCACTGAAGCTTCTACAANTCACTCCCTCCTTGAGTCATTAAAAAAAAGCCTGATGGGAATGGCTATGATTAAAAACACTGATGACAGTCTATGCTGGAGAGGATGTGGAGTAAGAGGAACACTCCTCCACTGTTGGTGGGAGTGCAAACTTGTACAACCACTGTGGAAATCAGTATGGCGGTTTCTCAGAAAATTGGGAATGAGTCTTCCTCAAGACCCAGNNATACCACTCTTGGNNATATACCCAAGGAACGCTCATTCATACCGCAAAGATACATGCTCAACTATGTTCATAGCAGCATTATTCNTAATAGCTAGAACCTGGAAACAACTTAGATGCCNGTCAACTGAAGAATGGATTAAGAAAATGTGGTACATATACACAATAGAGTACTACTCAGCAGAGAAAAACAATGACCATATGATATTTGCAGGCAAATGGATGGAACTAGAAAATATCATCCTGAGTGAGGTAACCCAGACTCAGAAGGGCAAATATGGTATGTACTCACTAATAGGTGGATACTAGATATAAACCAAAGGACAATCAGACTGCAACCCACAGATCCAGGGAGGCTACCTAGCAGGAAGGACCCTAGGATGACTGTAGCATAAAATAAGTTTGGGTTTGCCCAATCACTGGGCAAGCTTTAGTGAAACATTTCACTATTAGGATAAGAATTTGTACCTCTATTTATGTTCAAACTATCTGTATATTATCTCTCCTGCAGTTGTACATCAAAAGTTTTAATAATAATAAAAAAAAAAGCCTGATGGTCACTGCCTATTGTAAACTCTTCTCAGCCTTTTACGACCCTGAAAGAATTCAAGCCTGTTTGCTTTGGGGAGAGAATTGCTGATTGTATGTGAATTGAAAAAAAGACTCATGTTAGGACAAAGAGGACAGCAGAGAGAACATAGGAAGAACAGGAAGAACTTCCTCAGAACAATAAAGAGACACGGATAGNAAGAGCATATGGTGTGAGTTTATTCCTTCGCCCTCAGGTGCCATAGATANTTCCTAGTTTATTGTAGCCCTTCTTTAGACCCTGGAAAGAAGGCTTTAAGGCTGGTCCTTAAAAGCCTTCATGACATTAAAGTGAAAGAAATGAAGTTGAGTCTGGCTACATAACTCAGGCTAGGGTGAAACTCAGCCTGCCTCTGTCTCCCAAATGGCCAGCCAGGACTACAGAGCTGAGTTCCAGGACAGCCAGGGTTGCACAGAGAAACCTTGTCTTGAAAGCCTCCTTCCCCCAATAAAAAAACTAGAGACAGAGATATCTCCATAATCTCAGCCTAGTACATCAAGAGCGGCCACTTTATGCAGTCAGGTTAGCCACCTTCTCACCCCAGAAAATGTTTGCCTGCATGTCCACGCACGCTCACTTGCTCCTGCCACATTTTCTTTGAGAAAGGCTTGTAATACCACGACCCTGTCTGAGTCAAAGAAAACAGGCAGGAAGATATATCAGGCTCTTACAGAAATAGTATTTTTTAGTTTAAAAGAAAGTTATAGAAAGTGGGTATGACACAAACTGTTAACTGTTCAAGTTCAGGAGAGACCCGGCCTCAATGTGTAAGATGGAGAGCAAAGGAAGAAGAGGCCTGACATAAACCTCTGGCCTTCATATGCACAGGCATGTAAACACACACACACACACACACACACACACGCACACACACGCACACGCACACACACACACAGGCAAACAGGTAGAAGAAACTCACATAGAAACACACTCATACGCACTCTTCTTTTCATACNACACACACACACAGGCAAACAGGTAGAAGAAACTCACATAGAAACACACTCATACGCACTCTTCTTTTCATACTTTATACTACTCTTGAAAACAACACAACATGATACAACTACTTTATATATCTTCTCCAATTAAACCAAGTCTCATCAATTACTGCACCTAAGATTCAGATCTGTGGATGATGTTTACACCTTCTCTAGTTTTCTTAAATTTCATATTGGAAATGTGTCCACCAATGTGCAACAAAACTTGCAAACATCGTTGTGAACATAAACTGATAAAGGAAAGAGAAGACAGATAGATGAATCTAATGAATATAAATATGTATCTAAAATCCTAAGTATATATTATCCCTGAATGATTTTTAAAAAAAAGGAGTGAGGTAACCCAGACTCAGAAGGACAAACATGGTATGTACTCACTCATAAGTGGATACTAGATGTAAAGCAAAGGACAATCAGACTGCAACCCACAGCTCCAGGGAGGCTACCTAGCAGGGAGGACCCTAGGATGACTGTGGCTTATAATAAGTTTTGGTTTTGCCCAATCACTGGGCATGCTTTAGTGAAACATTTCACCATTAGGATAAGAATTTGTACCGTATCAAGCTGATAAAAGGATATGCTGGCTATACTTTCAGGAGGGGAAGCTAAAATCTTTTTAGATTATGGATTAGCCTATAGAAAAATGTCTGCCGTAAATCAAACAGTGAGGGGGAAGATGAATAGGAATCTCACTTACACAACTTAAGTAAAACATACTTCTCTGAACAGATGAAGATAGGTTTCTTTTGTACCCCAGAATCTAATCAATATTTATATGTATAACTCAGCTATTATTTGNCTTAAAAGGGCTTATTGGGTAATGTTATCATTTTTACTATTTTCTACACAGAAAATATTTTCCAGTTTCAAATAACTCTGGACTTTTGAATTATAACTTGTTTTTATGTTCAAGCTGTATATTATTTCTCCTGCAGTTGTACATAAATGTTTTTACATTCAAATGAGTTACTATATAAAGTACTGCATTATGCCATAATAAAGATATTAATGCAAAAAAAAAGGAAAGGAAAGGAAAGGACTGCTCCTAGGTGTGGTGGAGGAGAAGGTTTATTATAGATAAAAGGGAGAGCATAGGCAGAGGCAGGGACATCTGGGAGAGTCCAGAGAGGACATTGCTGTGGAATGATCTTTTTGTACACTGTGAAGATGTGTTGCTCTCATTGGTTCAATAAAGAGCTAAATGGCCAATAGCTAGGTAGAGAGAGGTTAGGTGGGACTTGCAGACAGGGAGAAAGCACTGGGATGAAGAAGGGCAGAGTCAGGAGGAGATATGGAGAGAAGCAAGATGAGCATGCTCTTCAGAAGAAAGGTACCGACCATGTGGTAGAACATAGATAAGAAATATGGGTTAATTTAAGTTGTAAAAGCTAGTTAGTAACAAGCCTAAGCTATCGCCCAGGCATTTAAAATTAATAATAATAATTCTCTATNTGATTATTTGGGAGCTGGCTGGTAGCACAGAAAATTCTACCTATAGGACATGACTAGACTGAGCTGGGCCATATGGGAAATGGGGAGGGGAAGGGAGAGGGAAGAGAAGGGAACCAGGTGCAGCAGTCAGGCNGCCAAAGGTACAAAAAGGAAGGGCAGGTAACCAAAATGTCTGGATTATATAGGAAAGAGCCTCTGGGAGAAGGGCAGCTCAGCCCCTGGGCTGGAGAGTGCTACGAGCCACAGGAATGTAGTAGGAATTCAGCTGAATATGGTAAAGCTATACCTGGAAAAATCAAGGCATTCTTCCAGAGGAACCCAAATCTCAAGGAGTATTTGGTGTTATTCAGCTTTTAATACATCAACTGTTTCCTGCTGTGAATTTCATGTGTGCTCATAACTTTCCCAAAAACTTTTAACTGTATATTTATCTGAAATACTTCTCAAGCATCCTAGGCCAAAATGGCAAACAGACCAATTGCTGTCTCCTGAATTAAGGTAGACACCCTTACGGAGACACCTTGTCTCTTAGATGTAGGAGACAGGCAACATTAGGTGTATAGCTTTGTTTCTTGTGCAAATGAAGCTCAGACCCTTCTTTCTCTCACAGCCCTAACGGCATTCCAGAGCAATTGACTCAGAACAAAGGAGCTTTTTGCATACAAAGTGCAATGTAGCTATGAGGCAGATTTCCTAGCTCAGAGCAGAGTTACCATGCCCTGCCAGTAAACTGCAACATAGAAACAGAGAGGCAGTTACATTTTAGTGACTTATAGACTTTTACCTAACCACCTGTAAGATTGTAGTTTGAGTACATTTATGATAGACTCATAACGTTTCACCTCACCACTTATAAGAATATATTTTGAGCACATAAATTCCCTTTCTGACTTATTCCAGGCCTTATCTGACCCCACCTCTTTTATTCACTCCCCTTTTGGGTTGCAAATGAAGCTGGCTATCACTGCTCTTGCAGGGACCTTGGAAGCCTGGCATTTGTATTATAAGGGTCAGGCTGCTGGTAGGTCTGCGACTGATGCTGGGAGAAGAAGGGAAAGGAACCAAGATGGAGTAGAAAGAGGATGAAGATGAGGATGGAGACAGAAAAGAGTTAGAGTTATGGGAAGACAGGAGGAGAAGGGATAGAGAGGAGCTGAGTGTGAGAACAGAACTGAAGCCATGTAGAGAGAGAACTGACTCAGAAGAATAAAGTGTATGGACTAAAGAGTTTCGTGTACATAGATTCATTTCAAATCAAAGATTAGATTATCAGCTGGTTGTAGATTCTTCCTGGACCCTGGGAGAAGACTATCGAGGGGCTGGACCCCCATAGTCATCAATAGGAGAGTTCAGGGTAGAGGGTGGGATATTCTAAAGATACCCTGTAACAGATAGGACTGAGGGATGCTGGGAGAATTTAGTGGCCAGGTCTGCTTCNATATGTTAAATAGGCACCTCAGCCATTTGTCTCCAGTTTTAAACTTAACATCCTAACCTTTTTGTTGATAATAAGTGAATAATAAGTTGTGACATAATCATCTATGACTAGTTCCTGCTGACATTGGGGTATCATTGTTGGGAACCCAAAAACCTGGAATATTGGTCAAGTCTGAGAAAAGTAGGCTTTTCACTCAGCATCCAGGCTCTGCAGGACCTTCTGGGTCTAGAAAAGTGCAGGTAGCAGTTGGAGCTGTTTACAGTTTTCAATTGATTGGAAATCTGCAGGAACAGATATCCTGGCTGTTCTGGAACTCCCTTTGTAAACCAGACTGACCTCAAACTCACAGAGATCCTACTGCCTCTGCCTTCCAAGTGTCGTGACTAAAGGTGTGTGTCACTGCCAACTGGCCAAGATTTTTTAAGTTTATAAAAATAGATAAGTTTGAGATATATTAGCATTACCATTGTTTGTAAGTCTGTACTGAAATCCACATTTTAGAAAAGGCAGTAGACTCATGCCTTTGAGTCATAGTAAAAGCTTGGGAACTTAAAATTGATTTTGGCTAAAAGCATTAACACTCTTTCCTCTATCAAGAAGACTGGGTGTATATAGACTAGAGACATGTTTTTAGCACAATGAGAAGCCCTACTAAGTCTTTACTTAGAAGACAACCTGAAGGACCCTCACTCAAAAATAAAATTAAACTAATAGTCTCTGCTTGAACTAAAGGAAGTTTCGAGCTTCCCAGAAATGCTGACAGAGGCTCCAAAAATTGAAACAGTACAAAGTCACAAAGTCAGGATGCCCGGAGGGCTATCTGAAAACAACTGATTAACCACTGAATGTCCCAGCTCCGGAAATAGCTGATAGGACAAACAACAGGTCAACCTGAAGGATGGGATAACTCTGGAACTTTAGAAATTCCTAAGAGTAAGCTAGTCAAAAATGAACCCGTACTAACCCCCCTCCCCTTTGAGAAATTTTGTGGGTTTTGCCTTTGAAAGCTAGGCTCACAAAGAAAGAGCAATTCCCCTCCCCGCCTCTTTGCGACTGGGTGCTGCTGATGGGAATTCCTTGCTTGGCTTGTAACTGTGCATTAAGAATAAACCTTGCTGTTGCATTCTGGACATCCTCGGTCTCCNGTGGTCTTTTTGGGGNTCCTAATCTGGATATAACAAACCAAAGGAAATTTAAAATCTTGAGTTTCTGATTACGATAATAGTAGTCAGTATTTACCAGAGTTATATTAATAGCTTTTCATAACTTCATTGATTAATATTAAAATTCTGAACTTTTAAACTCTTTGTATAACAATAGCATAGCNAAGGAAAGAAATTGGAAGCATTTTTTAACTTTTTACATACCTTAAATCACTTTCTCCCTCAATTATTTACCATGAGACACAGTTCAGGTCAATTACTAACAGCAGTCATTGTAAAGCAAGTTTCTTTAAATAAGGCAATAGTAAAAAGTTACTTTGAAATCTGTTTTGTGAATTTTCTCTTTTTGTGGAGTTTAGTAGCAAGGTAAATTGTGCCTAGACCTAGTAGTGGCTCTAGGAAAGTGAGGCCTGTGGCCTGATTTTTACATATGAAGAGAACTGAGAAGGCAGCTGAAGCCTTGGTTGCTCCTGTTAAACTGACAAAGTTATTACTAGCCTAGTAATCAACACCCACAGAGATCTGAGAAGGATAAATTTCACCAGAGTAAGACCAAGAAGCTCCCAAATCTGTTAAAAACGACAGAGATTTACCAGCTCCCTGGACAATCACCCCAGGCTCCTCTGTGGTCACTGGGGGCAGAGGTCCCGGGGCAGAGGTCCCAGGGCAGCATCAGTCTTTGGCTTCCAGGCCCAGAAGATCTGACAGACTTTCCTGTGGAGGAGGAACCTGGGGGACTGACCTACCTTGTCTAGGCAAAGCAGGGCAATGGACTCCCCAGTGTCCTGCTTGTTCACAGTTTGGAGAGACTCCTTGCTGTGGGCGAGGTGAAGGGCAGTTTGTCACCCAGTGGCTGGCTTTGCCACATTTAAAGCAAGCTCCAGCTAGCATTCTTCTGTGCCCATCATCTTCTTTGAAGGAGATCCAGGAGTGCCGCCAGGAGCTGGCACTTGTATCATGAAATGCTTTTTGTGTTTTTGTTTTTGTTACTAATTTTTAAATGCCATATTCAGCAGATCTCTGAGGAGTTTAAGGACCATCTATCTATTAAGTATACCTGATTTAGCTACTTGCTTTAGGCTTAACTTTGAAAACATGTACAGGAGGCTAAATAAAACTTATTCCTGTAATTAATTACTTTAGTACTTAGCACGACTACAAATATAGTTCTGAACACAATAAAGAATTTGATCATTATAAGGTGACTGACCATTAACTTGCATGTGTTAATTATCCTTAACAGTTAGTTAGTACCTTATATAAAATTAGGATTTATTCCTATCAAGTTTGGGCCTTAAAAATATCAATTTTTAAATTGAAGCTCTTTTAGTATCAATATAAAACTTTTAAATATAATTTATTTCTTTTTTTAGTGTGCATTGATGATTTATCTGCATGTATGTATGTGTGAAGGTATAGTAGTATCCCTTGTAAATAGAGTCACAGACAGTTGTGAGCTGCCATGTGGGTGCTGGGAATTGAACCTCAGTCTCTGGAAAAACAGCCAGTGCTCTTAACTGCTGAGCCATCTCTACAGCCCCCAAAATAAAACTTTTAAATCATAGATACAGTCCACAGGGAGACTGGCAACTTTACTGATTCTTTTATAGTTCACCATGAATGAAAATGAGCACAGTAAAGAAAACAAAATATCCACTACATATGTGGTAGTTTGAATGTATTTGGCCCCCATAAGTTCATAGGAAGTGGCACTGTTAGAAGGTGTGGCTTTGTTTGAGTGGGTATGGCCTTGTTGGAGGAAATGTGTCACTGTAGGGGCAGGCTTTGAGGTTTCCTAGACTCAGGATACTGCCCAGTGAGTCAGTCAACTTCCTGTTGCCTCTGAGTCAAGATGTAGAACTCTCAGCTCCAGTACCACATCTGCCTGCATGATGCCATGCTCCCCACAATGATGATAATGGACTGAACCTCTGAAACCATAAGCTAGCCCCCTCAATTAAATGGTTTCATTTATAAGTGTTGCTGTGGTCATGGTGTTTCTTTACAGCAATAGAAACCCTAACTAATAAAACATGGGTGAAAAGGGAAAAAGTTCATTCAAACTGCCAAGGCTGTCTCCTGGGAAAGCAAGGAGAAGCAGTGACAGGGGAAAGATTTCCAGGGTTAAATGGGACCAGGAGAAAGGGGGCTTGTGAGCAGGGACTGAGGGAGCCCAGAGGCTAGCACTGACCTTGACAAGTTAATAGGCACCACAGTCATATGTTAATGGAAGGGCCACAAGTTCATCTTGCCAAAGATAAGGAGAATGATAGCCTTTTTAGCAAGCAGGGAGTTTCTTCAAACCCCTGAGGGAATGGGGACTTTTGTCTAAACGCCTGACCTTAGGAAAAGGACTTTCTTGGACCAGACAATGATCATAGAATATTGCAGGGTTTTTTGTATGGCTTACTTTATCAAAATAGCTAAAGCTTAAAGTGAGCAAAGGTAAAGCCAGACAAATATTACTGTGAACCTGAGTAGACCTTAGGTATTGTAAATCTTGATTATCAAAATATACATTATTTNTCAAACAAATCTTATTTATCAACTATACCTTATTTATCAAACGTGCTACTTACCTAAATTTTCTAGCAGCTTGGTATTAAACGGTTAGACAAACATCTTAAAAGACATAAGTAGTTAGACATACATTGTAAATCAGCCCTTATTAATCTGGATAGACTTATAACCTTAAAACTTTATCACCATATAGAATATATTGTAAACCAGAGTTGAATCACATACATAGTATGTTGTAGCAAATGTAACCTTAAATTTCTATCANCATACAAAAATCTATANGAATCCAAAATAGTTGAGACTTGTGGCTTGCTTAGTCTAAAAAGAGATACAGTGATAAACTAAGGGCTCAGTAGGGAACAAGAAGTTTTATAATTGTTGCTTTATGCCACATGGTCATCTTAAGATGGTGAAGTCACATGGNATGTACCCTCTAACCTTAGTAAAGATGGGCGCTGCCAGTCATGTGGCAGCTTACATTTTGACAGTCATCAGCAAAAATGAAGGAGAGACACATGGTTACTACTTAAGACATCTGCTTTCCTAAACAAGAGTTAAATCTAAGTTACGTATACAGTATAGTCTAGCTAAGAATTGAACCACATATATAGAATGTTGTAGCAAATTACAATTCCTATATATAGGTTTTAATTATAAGCCTTTTGTTAATAAGTTTAAAGCCAAATTGTTATAGATTTTACAGATTCTTTAACCATACCTGACGAATTTACAATCCTGAGATGAAGACTAGTCACATAATAGACTTAATAGTCTTAAAAAGACTCTTGAGAGCAGAGCACCAGAGAAATCACAGAGATAGAAGATTTAAGAGTGGGAAGCTGTAAAATCTTAGAGGTAAGAGAATCTGGGGTCATCTGCTTATGCGGTGGCAGAAATTGTTACAGTCTGTGAGAGCTTGGAACGAATGTGCCATCTCTGGCCACGGAGCTATACTGAGGCCAAGGCGTTTTCATTAAGACAGAAAGGTTTTAAGAAATCTGAGTCCTAGCCGGGCGGTGGTTGTGGTGATATTTTATTTATCTTCCCTAATAAAATTTATCTGAGGGTCAGAGGAAAAACGGGGCTGCCAGCCACTAATAGAAAACAATAGCCATGCAAGTTAGCACACGCCCTTAATCCATTTGGTTCTCTGTGACTCCAAGGTCACATGGGGAACTAGCAGTAGGAGGTGGTGGCACACGCCTTTAATCCCAGTATCAACCTTAGAGTTCTGAAGATCCATGCAGACAAGACAGGAAGTGATGTAGCTTGGGAGGATGGGAAATTAGTTAACAGATAGACAGGTATAAAAGCCAGGTTAGACCGGAAGGCTCGCTCTTTCCTCCGCTTCAATCCTGGGAAGNAGAGGCAGCGTTGGTGAGTGGTGGCTTGCTCCTAATTCCTCTGATCTCTGTCAGATTTTCACCCTTATTTCTTGTTCCGTGTGTTTATTAATAAGACTGGTTAGAAGTTCTTCTTACAGGTGGTGGCCTGTCTCTTATACACATCTAGATGTGTATAAGAGACAGGTTGGTGAGTGGTGGCTTGCTCCTAATTCCTCTGATCTCTGTCAGATTTTCACCCTTATTTCTTGTTCCGTGTGTTTATTAATAAGACTGGTTAGAAGTTCTTCTTACAGGTGGTGGCACACGCCTTAGATGTGTATAAGAGACAGGTTAGGCAGCTAAGAGACACAGAACAGTGTAGCCATAAGGGACAAGGAGGAATAAGCAGGAACACTACCTAAAGGAAGGTTTCAAGGTGGCAGAAGCCAGGAAGACATAGAGAAGCTGCGGGACTTAGCAGGCAGCTCCTGCAGGAAGGCAAGGAAATGTACAGACCCAGGAGGGCACTAGGAGAGACAGCACAGGTAGTTCAAGGGAAAGGGGTAAGGGAAGGGTCGCAGACCCAGGGGCATGCAAGCAGCTCCTGGGGGAGGTGAGGAAGTTCCAGGAAGGAGCTGGGGAGCCACGAGGGAGCAGAGGTAAGTGTCGTGGTAACAAGAATTTCAATCCGGGGTGTCCCCAAGTGGATTGAGGGACTTGTCAGAGAGAAATGTCCCAAATCACAGAGGGGAGGCATCCCTTTCCATGTGATGGGGGCCTTGTAGGGCAAGAGGAAACTTCCTGGCACACTGGTAGTAAAAGCAGACAAAGCAGGGAGCTCCATCGTGACACTTACCCGGTAGAAGGGGAGAGACAAGTGGTTAGAGCAGGTAGTGGGTAAAACAGCTGGAGAGGTGCACGTGTCTTAGTAAGTAGAATTGCTCATGTGGTGGGGCTCTGGAGGGCGTTGCAGGGAGATGCTCATGTGGGGCCTGGCCCAAAGGGCTTAGTAGGGAGAGANGACACTTAAGAGTAGGTGAGGAGAGATAGTTAGATAAGGTGGAAGGAAGAAGCAGCTGAAGAGGGGAATGCTAGAACCTAGAATCTAACAGCTTCTTGGTCCAGAGGCCAAGTTCCTTGGGGAGGGAACTCATTTAAGCCGCTCCCAGCCTTGAGCACTAGATGAAAGAAAAAAAGAAATAAGAAAGAAAAGAAAGGCCATGACTGCTCCTATGTAGGAGCAGTGGGGGAGAAAGTTTACTGTAGATAGGTGGGAGAGCATATTCAGAGGTCAGGATATCTGGGAGAGTCCAGAGTGGACATGACCAGACTGAGCTGAGCCATATGGGAGAGGGGAGAGAAGAGAGTCAGGTGACACAACCAGGAGGTCAAAGGTACAAGAAAGGCAGGTTAGCTTTGGGGCTGCTGCCACATGAGCATCTCCCTTCCACACCCTCAGAGCCCACACGGGCAATTCTACTTACTAAGACACCTGCATCTCTCCAGCTGTTTTATCCACTACCTGCTCTAACCACTTGTCTCTCCCCTTCTACTGGGTGTCACTATGGAGCGCCCTGCTTTGTCTACTTTTACTGGGTTATATAGGGAAAAGCCTCTGGGGAGCTGGAGAGTTCAGGGTAGAGGGTTGGGTATTCCAACCATACCCTGTAACAGGTAGGGAAGCTGGGTGAACCAAGAGGCCAGGTCTGCTTTGATATGTCGAATAGACACCTCAACTATTTGTCTTGGCTTTGAAATTTAACAATCCCTACCTGTGCAACTGGTTCCAAGGCCTTCTTCACATTTGTGAATCGGCTTCTCTACTGCTCTTTGTCAATCATTCCCTCATATTTTTGCTCATAGTCAGAACGACCTCACTTGATAAACTTTATGTTCCTGAAGGATTTGAATTATTAGCAGAACTCAATTATTCTGGGAATTACATCCGCCCAGCNAAATGTGATGGCACATGCCTGTAATCCCAGCAGTTTGGAGGCGGAGCAATAGGATCAGGAACTCAAGGTCATCATTAACTTTTTATTACCTGTGGTGGTTTGAATGAGAAATGGCTCTTCTTTTTTTTTTTCATTTTTTTTATTATTATTAAAACTTTCAATGTACAACTGCAGGAAAGATAATATACAGATAGCTTGAACATAAATAGAGGTACAAATTCTTATCTTAATGGTGAAATGATTCACTAAAGCATGCCCAGTGACTGGGCAAAACCTAAACTTATTTTATGCTACAGTCATCCTAGGGTCCTTCCTGCTAGGTAGCCTCCCTGGATCTGTGGGTTGCAGAGTGATTGTCCTTTGGTTTATATCTAGTATCCACCTATTAGTGAGTACATACCATATTTGTCCTTCTGAGTCTGGGTTACCTCACTCAGGATGATATTTTCTAGTTCCATCCATTTGCCTGCAAATATCATATGGTCATTGTTGAGAAATGGCTCTTCTTAACTTAGACTTTTGAACACTTGGTACCCAGGGGTTGGTGCTTGTTATGGAAGTCTTTCTGTACACTGTGAAGATGTGTTGCTCTCATTGGTTTAATAGAGAGCTAAATGGCCAATAGCTGGGCAGGAAGAGCTTAGGTGGGACTTGTGGATAGGGAAAAAGTTTGGTGATGGAGCTGGGCAGGGTTGCCAGGAGATGCAGGGAGAAGCAAGATGACTGTGTGTGTTAAAGAAAGGTACTAAGCCATGTGNTAGAACATAGGTAAGAAATATGGGTTAAGTTGTAAGAGCTAGTTAGTAANAAGCCCAAGCTATCAACCAAGCATTTGTAATTAATGATAACTCTCTGTGTGGTTATTTGGGAGCTGGCTGGCGGGACAAAAAAATCCACGTACAGGTGCTTTGGGGGAAGATTTAGGCAGTGCAAACTTGTTGGGGAAGTACAGAACTCTTAAGAGTTTGTAGCCCCTTGGGGCTGGATAGATGGCTCAGTGGTTAAGAGCACTGGCTGCTCTTCCAGAAGACCCAGGTTCAATTCCCTGCACCCACATGGCAGCTCACAATTGTCTGTAACTCAGTTCTAGGGAATCTGGCACCTTCACACCAATGCACATAAAATA
>LZPO01075886.1:503307-514931 GCA_001675575.1 Neotoma lepida
AAATTTCTTAAACATTTGAAGATTTTTCTCCTCCACCCTTCTAATAGTTTCAGGAAAAAGTAGAGGACACATTCCTGCAATCTCAGCATTTGGGAGGGAGAGACAGGAGGATCAGGTCATTCTTTGATGACTATATAGTGACTTTGAGGCCATTCTGGGCTACATGAGACCCTGTCTCCAAAGAAAAGCCCTTTTCCATTTTAGTGTTGACNGTTTCTTTCTGTAGCAAGGTGGAATTTGTCTTTGTTCATCTCATTTCCAGTTATTAAGCTGTTCCCTCAGTAATGTGTTTTTTCTAAGTAGGATCCTTTTTTATGAAGTAGCTGAGTTAATACAGTGTCTTAGCAGTGGTTTTGTTCTTAAGTGTATAGGAGAAAGATTAGAGAGTGGTAATGAGTGAAGCAATACCAAAGTGGCCTCAGTGTTGAAAAGTCATGGTNCCTAGAGCTTTATTGTCTTCTGAATCTAAGCCCTGTGTCTGTACATAAATGACCTTTAGGGAGGACAGGCACTAAGGAAGCCTGCTTGGGCATTCTGATTCCATGATTACATTCCTGCTGCCAGTAAACATTTCCCATTACATTTTTAGTGATGGATAGTACCAGAAAACCAATTATCGTGACTCCCTTAAATAGCTATTAAAATGTTTCTAGATTAAACAGATAATAATTGACTATAAAATCAGGCTGGAAATAAGGCTTTTCCTTGGAAAAGATACTACTATAGCCATGGTTGCCTGTGCCAACAATAGGATAAAGATTTGTCTTTTCCCTTTTTTTCCCCCTTTAAAACCAGAAGAAAATGTAAGAGGAAATAGACAGTAAAAGAGCATACAGAAATACTTAGCAGGGTAACAAGGAACTCTAGATTGTTTTACATGGACAGTATTTTGCTTAGTGTTCCAACAGTGTCCTAGTGTTAGTATTAAACTTCACTAATCTGCTAAAATGGGCCTTTTTAATAATTTGAGGTTAACTATTATTTTCTCATAATTTGCTACCTTTCAAGTAGGAGCTGTCCTTTGAACATCCNGAAGACTAATGTTTTGCTAATAGAGGGGAAAACGTTACAACAGAATTCTTTGGATATAACCACTGTTGGAATCAAGTTTGCTCTGCTTTTCTTTATAGCTGTTGGCATGTAGTGTAGCTAATTTTATTTAGTATCAGGATTTTAGTTCTAAATTTAATTAAACTAATACAATTTCTCTAATGTAGAGTTCTCAAGGGTGGGTTGGACAGATCCAAACTGTCAGGTTTGCTGACATTGTCTAACAGTGCTCTTCTAAATACACAGTAATGTGGAATATACATTTCCTTATCTTACCTAGACAAGTCACAGTATTGTAAACCTTCGAACCCAGCCTTTGTCATGAGTTGTCCATGCTTTTCTTGCACTTTTGTATTGAAATGTGTCACTTTTTAACTAGATATGTGCTTTTGACACTTAGCATTTTCTCTTGAATACAATAAGAAGTGTGAAATGTGATTACAATTTGTAAAAATGTAAAATGAACAGTAAATGTTCAGTGGCGCACTTCACATTCATGTTAAGCATGATAAATTTATTTGGAATAGACAGATGATTACCATATACCAACAGGAAACTATGTAGTTTCAGTTTTTTGAGCTGCATATTCTAGTATTTTTTTTAATCCAAAAATACAAAAGGGATTTTTTTTTTCTAGTTTCAGTTTTGGCACTGGATTTTATCCTGGAGTTTTAAAATATTCTTCATCCTGTTCTTTTTCTATTAAGGTTAATGTTGAAGAAGGAAAATGCGGAAGTCGTCATTTGACAAGTTTTATAAATGAGTATTTGAAGCTCAGGAATAAGTGAAGCTGAAATTTGAAAAAATAAAAGAAAGAATGCATGCTAATTATCAGACCAGAAGTCCCACTTGTAGAATATTGAGCAATTTGTGTGAAGTGGGGAAGATGAAAGAAGTCAGAATTTGAAACGGAAGAATGAAGAAAAGAAATAAAAATGAAGTTAAGATAAGAAGTAATCTGGAATCAGAAAGCACTACGCTAAGTAATTACTAGTCTGTTTATGTGTCCCTGTATATTTTGCTAAACATGCATGCATTATTTGTTTAATAGAAGAAATATATACAGGGTAAAGAAGTGACTTCCAAGGGAATCGTTTAAATTAGGTAATAATTCTAATTTTAACTGCTTAGTCAAATGATGGAAATGCAATTCTTTAAAAATAACTTTGTAGTCAAATAGCAGGCAGCACTGTGCTAATCCACTGGGTAATAATAGTTGGCCTCCCGTTTTCCCTTAGGCTTTTCATCTACTATACTCTGCTGATTCTAGGGCATGAGTGAGTATGAGTTGGAACTGGTGGTCTGTTACTTAACACCCTTTGGACTCTCAAAATGCAGTGATATTTTCTGCTTTGATACTGAACAGTGTATAGTAGAATATTTTCTACTGGAAAATTTCAAGACTGTCAACCAGGTTGATAATGGGACTAAACCCCCAAAATCCAAGCAAAGCACCTAACGTTTTATCGTAATGAAAGCACTAGGTTTCCACATATTATTAGTGGAAAGCTACAACCACTTAAGTCCTAATGTTGATTTATTTACATGTGCCAAAAAGGATGATTTTTTTTTTATATTCTTTGCATGCTTGTTCCAACTGAATCATTAGGGGTTCTGCTTAAGTATAGTAGCATCCCTTAAAAGAGATGAGTCATGCAAGTGTAAATGATAGCAGTAGTAGCTGGTATTTTGTTGCCTTTTCTCCTGTCCTTAGTTCATTATAATGATCTTAAACATGGTTTTCTTCTAGTGTGCTATCCCAACTGAAAAAAGTCAACTCAAAATTCCTTTCTGTGTTTTGGCAGATGTGTTGGATGATTACATTATTTCTGTATCTTACTAGGAGAATACAATTTTTTGCTTATGGAAGACAATTTGTTGCTTTTGTAACACTAATTGTCAGATAAGAGTCAAGAGTAATGTTAATTTTGTGTTAACTCAGACTTTAAAAAGGGATTTGAATTTTGATAAAGAATCATAGATCTAATTTCTGGCATTGAGTTTGTGAGGCTTAACTAACATTACATGTATTTTTGCTTTTTAGGATTAGGGTGCCTAACAAACTAAAAGCTGTTTAGGACTGTGTATTATCTACTGTAAGGAGAGATTTAGTACTTCTGAGCTGCTGCTCTCAATGTAGGAGGAGCTAAAGACTACTTGAGATTTTGTTTTTGAACTTGACCTGTTCCTTTATAGGTTGTGCATTAGTAAAAATGATTAAGGTTTGAGAACATTTCTGAGGAGGAATTTCTGGCATTGTTTATGCTTTTGGCATTGGCTGTTTACAGTACAGTTCTTTTTGTAGAGTTCTTTCTATATTGTCTTGTTACTCAGTTGAGTTTGAAGTATTTGTAAAGGACTTTTCTGGCTGGTTTTATAGAATTGTTTGTGCATTAAGGTTTAAGATTAGTGTAGAGTTTTGTGTTTAGTTAATCACTGTGGGTCTCATTTCTTCACATAAAATCCTTTATATTTTCTTCTTACCAATTAGCTGTAGTCAGCATAACTGGAAAGATTTAACTAATAAAGGATTAGCTGACAAAAGTTTAAGGTAGTTTTTTGTGGGTTTTTTTTAACCCTGCTAGCCCAATGAGGTGGCAGTATACAGGCAAGGGAATCTTAATCTTGTTCTGGTGTTCCCACTCATTTCTGACCTAAGAAATTGTTGCTCAAAAAATACATGTAGGACATGGCCTGTTGGATTTGGAGTCTGAGTAAAGTTTTGAGAACTTTATCTGTTTAGACACCTTAGCCTACTAGACTTTTAAGAAACCTTACTCAGCTAATTTCCCATTCTAGAAATTCTTATTCCTCTTAGCAGAAAGACAGCTGAAGCATCCCAGTTTGGAATAAAACTTTAGTTAAAATGAAGCAACAGTCTGAAAGGGGAATTTCTGGGTTTTTTGTTTGTTTGTTTTTTAGATTTATGTATATCATGCTCTATATCTGCATGTATGCCTGCATGCCAGAAGAGGGCATCAGATTCCATTATATANAGGATGGCTGTGAGCCACCATGTGGTTGTGGGAATTGAACTCTGGAAGAGCTGTCAATGCTCTCATCTCTCCTGCCCCCAGGAATTTTTATTTTCTGCCTCTTTATTCCTAGGCAAATTTCTGTTAGCCAAATTTACCTTACAGTCATTTTTTTTTTTAAATGTGCTGTATGGCAGTGATACTCTGTTCTTTCTGACAAAATGCTTCATTTGGTTTCCATTAAAGTTTCTAATTGTTCTGTGAAGTGCTCTTTGAGAATTGGAATAAATGCATTTTAACTTTCTAGTTCCTTATGTCTNTTTTCTCTTGAGGTTAGCTTTTCTCTGTAGTAAAGATGACAAAAAGCTACACCTTCAGTAAGGTTTTTTTGGTTTTGTTTTGACCAAGAGGAAATTGAGGTAAATGGCCTTGCTGAACATTTTGCTTGAACATGAGATACAGAAATCCAATGGCTGGTTAATTGGGGGGTAGTCTCCCTCCTTACCACCAGCAGGGAATCTTAAACTATNTCTTGGTATTAAAGGCAGCTGTTATCACATACGGCTTATTTTAATCTATAGTCGGTTATTCCTTGGCGGATGAAGGTCTGATAGAGAGGTAAGATTATCTGTGACATGCTACATCACTGCATGTTTTCTGGTGTGTCATTGAACTATTTTCTAGATTATTGGGGTCTGGAAAGCTGCTCTTTGTTAACACTGAGCCATCTCTCCAGTCCATGAAAGCTGTTCTTGTTCCAGTTGTCTTCATTTGTTTTACTTACATCTGTTCCCTCCTTTCTGTGTTGTATATAAAATGCATATTTTTGTGTCCTGAGCATTGAGGAGGAATGCTCTAAATTCTCTTCCTTATTCTGCAATTCTGTATGTAAATTGTAGTCTGGATTCTAAAAAATTTGAAAGTGACTGTTTAGATTCATGCCCTTCATTTTAGCTTTCCTTTCCTTTTTACTGGTTGTTGCTGTATCTTAAGTAGAACAATTGACTAGACTATGCCTTTCAATTTGCCTTAGAAGGTTTTGTGTAGTAAAAGCTTAGTTGTCTGGGGGGTGAGCATTCTCTTCCCATTTAATTTTTTTGTATGCCTTTGTAGAGTTTTTNTCCAGTTCTATTGTTTGTGTATGTCTTTTCTACTAATTGACATTATGAGACCTGTTATCCTGTTTAGCTGTTTTCTTGCCTTTTTATTATTTATTTTGGAGCTCTTGTTTGTCATTTAACTGGCCATTAGTTGGAGTTTTGCCTAGGCATCTACAGAAATTTTCTTCCTGGGCCCCTAGATAATGAGCTCTTGATTTTTTATCCTTGTTTTAATGTGCTCTTTCCATATTATTTCTGACTTTTCTCAGTCTCCTGTTTTATTTTGCCTTGGCTCTTCTCAGTTTAGCCAAGAAAGCTGTGGATCTTTGGCACCTTCTCTACTCTTAAAACAGTTCTCTGCCTTGCTCTGTTCTTAACTCCTTTTGTTTGCTCTTGAGTTTTGTAAGAGGCCCCAACACGTTGAAAACAAGATCTTAACCACTTTTCATGTCCATCAGCTAGTCTTTGCATTCAGCTAGAATTCTTCTATCTTCAGAGCTTGAAACATGATTGTCCTTACTGCTTTTGCCCCTCATTCAACAAACCATAACTTGAAATTTTATAATTTTGTGGGGTTTTGTTTTGATTGCATCTTGACTGGAGTAGACTAGGCTTCATAGTTAACGAAATTCTTTCCTAGTCTATGTAGTAGCTAGCATTCCCCAAATANAATCCTTGGATAGTTCTTTAACAAATCTGACTTTGACACCTTTTAAGGGTGTAGAATTAGATAATTCTTATCCCTGCTCCAGAAAGGTGAAGAATTAATTGTCAGTTGAAGCAATGAAACTATTATACCAGGTATACTCAATTCCTGCCCTCACATATGGTTTCTTATTTTTGGAAGAGGATTGCTCTCCTTGGCCATTTATCTCACAGAAGCTTATTTGTTTTTAAAGTTTCCCAAAAAGTATGCAAATTAAAACTTTTGACATCTGCGTGTAGGAATCCCGTTCTGCTTCCAGAAGTGGAAGTGCTCATGGATCGGGGAAATCTGCACGGCATACCCCTGCAAGGTCTCGCTCCAAGGAAGATTCAAGGCGTTCTAGATCAAAGTCAAGGTCCAGATCTGAATCCAGGTAAGAAAGACCATTTTGAGATCTCCTTCTGTTTAACTCTGCTCTGAAATTAGTGTGGTTTGTTAAGCTAAGGAAGGTCTATTTAATGTTGGTATTAAAAATGGGAGTCAGAAGCCGGGCGGTGGTGGCGCACGCCTTTAATCCCAGCACTCGGGAGGCAGAGGCAGGCGGATCTCTGAGTTCGAGGCCAGCCTGGGCTATGAGTGAGTTCCAGGAAAGGCGTCAAAGCTACACAGAGAAACCCTGTCTCAAAATCAAAAAAAAGGGGGGTGGGGAGTCAGAAGACTGAAATAACCTGGGCTTCTGGGGTCAGAGTTTAGATCTTCCCCCTATTTTTGCTGACTTGAGCAGATTATACTTATCTTTTGAACCTGAGCTGCTCATAGCACCAGCACTTCCTCTCTCAATGTATTCTGGTTTAGATGACCACTTTATACATTTTATTCTACTCAAAAGCCATGAATTAATTGCATTTATTTATTTTTATTCTATGTGCATTGGTGTTTTGCCTGCATGTATGTGTTAGGGTGTCAGATCATGGAGTTACAGTTATGAGCTTCCATGTGGGTGCTGGGGATTGAACCTGGGTCCTCTGAGAGAAGCCAGTGCTTTTAGCTGTTTAGCCATCTCTACAGCCCCAAAGTTTTCCTTCCTTCCTTTCTTTACTTTCCTTGACAGGGTTTCTCTGTGTAGTTAATTGGCCTGAATGGGTAGTGGGCATGATAGGAAATACAAAAATAAAGGATATTACTGTGAGAGGTAAAGGTGTGCATGAACAAACTAGTAAAGTGTACTGTGGTCCGATTTTTCTCAAAAGAATTTTAAATATATTTAACATTAAAATTTTCTTTTTATGTTATTTTGAAGAAATGGTGAGAGGGAGCATGTTCTTCTGACTTTGGTTGCTTAACAAAATTAAAATGATTCTGACTTTGGTTGCTTAACAAAATTAAAATGATTAGATTGAGGGCAATTTTGTTTATCAAGGACTATGTCCAGTGGTTGGAGTTTAACTCTAGAATAGAGTAATAAAAGAATTGAAAGGCTATCTTGTAGCTGGAAGTTTCTCCAGTCCTGTCTGGCCCCTCCGTCGGGACAAATCTCTCCCACCTGTGACCCGCAGTNGCTTGGTCCCAAGTAAACACACAGAGGCTTAATAATAACAAACTGTATGGCCCACGGCTTCTTGCTGGCCAGCTCATATAACTTAACTCAACCCATTACTATTAATCTGTGTATCGCCACGTGTTCCATGGCTTTACCTGTGTCCCATTACATGTTGAATGGCGTGGTTGGCCTCTCCCCCAACTCCAGACCCNTCTTCGTCTAGTCTTCAGTTCAAATGTACCATCTAACCTTATCCTGCCCTGCCACAGGCCAGTGCAGCTTTATCAACCAATCAGCAACACATTCACAGNGTACAGAAAGATNTCCCACAGCACTNTCTACTTTTCAGTTATTTAGTCATAACCCCAAGACTTCTGTCTTGCAGGTCTAGATCCAGAAGAAGTTCTAGAAGGCATTATACAAGGTCACGATCTCGATCCCGATCCCATAGACGATCCCGGAGCAGGTCTTACAGCCGNGATTACCGCAGACGGCACAGCCACAGCCATTCTCCCATGTCTACTCGAAGGCGTCATGTTGGGAACCGGGTAAGATGAAAACATTTTCTAAAGTGCTATGGACTGGACCCCAGGTTATTATGTACACTAGGCAAGTAGGTATTCTACCACTGTGGTGCATTCCCAGCCTGAAGATGNTGTAGGTGGAGTTTTCCTGTCCCACAGCCGCTCTCAAATAACCACTCAGAGGCTTAATGTTAATTACAAATGCTCAGGCCAATAGCTCAGGCTTGTTACTAATTAGCTCTTACAACTTAATCCATGTCTATTAATCTAGGCACATGGCGTTTACCTCTATTCCATTTTGTGTGTNCAAATTGTTCTCCTTCTAGCTGGTGACTCTTCTGACTGCCCTTCCTCATCCCATCATTCTCAGTTTGGCTTTCCCCCCAACTTTATCCTGTTCAGCTAGTGACCAATCACCTTGCTGCTTAAACCAATCATAGTGACATGTATACACACAATGTACAAAAGGAATANTCCATAGCACGAAGACCTTTTTGAAACATTGTGCTATCTNATCTCTTTATTTTGACAGTGGAGTTTTAGCAAATTAAAACTTTTGGCATCTGCATGTAGGAATCCCATACTGCCTCCAGAAGTGGAAGTGTTTATATTAGGATATAATTTCCCTACCTAGTAAGTTTTTTACTATGCAGTATTGCAGGAACCTTTTAAGTTCTTTATGGCTGAAATGCCTGTAATGTATTTGTAGAATTTACTAATAATAGCTGTTAATTTGTTGCTCTTTCTGTTGGGTTTTATATATGAGCATATGATCACTTAATAATATGTGATATATATAGNTCCCCTTGTCTGATTTCAGTCGCTAGACGTTTAAAAGGAACAATGAAAAAGCTCACAATTAATTTATGAAGCNTAATGTTTGCTTCATCTTTAGTTTGAAGTCTTACCCACATCTATTAGTAACACCATTACTGTTTTTAATCTTAATGTGCTTAATTTGCAGATTAAATTTTATAATACATAAAATACTCAACAGAATAAAAATGAGCTGTAAGCAGTTGTTACATATTCTGCACTACTTAAGAGGGAGGTCTAACTATTCTGTGTAGGTGTGACACCCTTACTGTGCCCACCAAGACATATCTTCCATCTGAGATTGGTTGGATTCTCCAGTGCAGAACACACACAGTTACATTCCTTCTGATCCATTCATCTGTAATACCCCCATTCATCTGTAATACCCTTATTTCCAGTTATTTACTCCCATCTATCCTTGTACACTTTATTAAGTGTCTTTTGGTGGTTTCACGTTTTTGGTGGTGGTATACCTGATGGGTATTATCCAAGCATAACTCACGCTGAAAAGCAGATTGCCAGGTTTCTTTTTTCTAAGAGTCTCTTAAATGACCCTCCTCTCCCCATCTTAGGGTTGAACTTTGTTCCCTTGTAGGGTTTCCTACCCTTCTTTATGGTTGTCGTACTGTGTGCCGCAAATTTTTGTAAGATACAGCGGTGCTTGGTCTAACAATTTATCTTTTTGTGTACTAGCTGTCTGTCCTTCCCTTGCCCACCTACTCCCTTTAGATCTGTCAGATTTTCAGATTTTAAAATTCTGTTTTCTAGGCAAATCCTGACCCCAACTGTTGTCTTGGAGTGTTTGGATTGAGCTTGTACACCACGGAAAGAGACCTAAGAGAAGTGTTCTCTAAATACGGCCCCATTGCCGATGTGTCTATTGTGTATGACCAGCAGTCTAGACGTTCAAGAGGATTTGCCTTTGTATATTTTGAAAATGTAGATGATGCCAAGGAAGTAAGTAAATATTTATTTATACTTTAGTTCAAAACACCAGTCCTGGTAACTGTTCTGATTGATAACCAGGCAATTTCTATTTTCATAGTATAGATTTGAGATTTAAGTATAGTGTAGATTTAAGATTTAACACACACAACTATAGTTTTGAGTTAAAAAACAAAACACGTTTTGCTTAGAACATGTTGAATTCAGTAAAGAAGTTCTGAACTTACTCTCAACCTTCCATTGTGCAAAATAACAAGCCGGTNAAGGCTAAGTGTGACTTGGGGCAGTTGGTCGTAGCACTTTCTTCAGGAAGGCCCTGGCTCTAGCCTAGTATACTCTACTACAAAAATCATTTTGAAATAAATTCCAAACACATCACTTGCTGTTTCTATAATGCTGTGTTGATGTATAAAGTAAACTGTGAAGATACTTAGGTAAAGAATACATTGAGCAAGCATTTTCTAAAAGTACATATATTTTAGATTTTAAATTTGTGTGTGGGGGGGTGTTTTGCCTACATGGATCTTTGCACTATGTGTGCAGTGTCTGTGGAGGCCAGCAGAGGGCATCTGATCCCCTGGAACTTGAGCTACAGACAGTGATGACTCTCTGTGTGAGTGAGTGTTGGGAATTTAATCCAGGTCTTGAAAAGCATCCAGTGNTCTGAACTGCTGAGCTGTCTCTTTTTAGTCTAAAAAGGGGAGGATATGGCTAAGAATAGAGTCAAGCTCTTGTTAGTAGTTTTTGGCTTATACAACAGGTATCCTGAATCATAGAATGTCAGTGACAGTTTGCTTTTTTATTTCTGCCTACACCAAACAGCCATAGGTAAAGAAGAGCATTTGGGCTGTGTTCAGCAAGTACTGATTTATAGACATTGAAATTTGGGTTTCATAGATGTTAGCATGCCGTGTGTATGCAATTCCAGCACTTAGGATGATAGACCAAGGGATTAGCTAAGTCTACATATATTTGTAGGTATAGGTATAAGAAGTATTTTCTGGGCTGCTGTGGTGTTCTTACATTTTTATTTATTTACGTATTTGTGACTACTTTTANCAAGTGAATTTGTAGTAGAGGGAACAACCCATTTAGGTAGGTTTGTTTGTTTTCTGGCCAACCCTTAAATAAATATAAGGAAACTGGATGGAAAGTCCTCTCAATCTTTATTAGATAGCTACAGGATAGTTAGAGGCAATTGTCCACGATGTATGTAACAATTGATTTATCTTTTGAAGGCTAAAGAACGTGCCAATGGAATGGAGCTTGATGGACGTCGAATTAGGGTCGATTTCTCTATAACAAAAAGGCCCCATACCCCAACACCAGGAATTTACATGGGGAGACCCACTTAGTAAGTAACTACATTTGTGTGAGTATGGGTGGGTACTTGAATGACCTAGAGATACATGTTGGGTATCTGTCTCTGTCCGTCTTTTCCCCACAAATCTCTTAACATCTTTTTAGAAGAAANTCTTAAAAGATATTGTGTACTCGGACACTCTCATGTATGTAAGGTTTCAGGGGACATATTTGTGGCATCGATTCCTTTCTTACACATTTACATGGGTTCTGGAGATTTTCTCAGTTGCCAGGCTTATAAGCACCATTACCTGGTGAGCCACCTTGCTGTTCATGTCATCTTCTCAAGATCTGCAATCTCCCAACTCCTCCAAAGATCTCTTTCCCATTTCTGCCCCTCCCTTCTTTGAATTCACTGAGTCCAGTTAGTATGCCTGTATGCTTCATGAGTGTGTGGCCATCTACTGCATTGTGATCAACCTACCATGTGTCACACCTTCCTAGAAAACTGACTCAACAGCTGCAGCTAGTTCCTTGGGTAGGTGAAGGGCCTGGGGAGGAGGAACTTGTATGCATGCTACAATATTAACTGGTACAGTTAGCTCATGAATGCAGTGGCACTATAACATGTTCATACTGTATAGTTTTGTGGGACTTCTCCCCAATCTGTGGCTTTAGAATCTTTCTACTCCTGTTTTCTTGGAGACGGGAATAGGTTGGTATCGA
>LZPO01075886.1:557801-568554 GCA_001675575.1 Neotoma lepida
TGAACCTTTTTGAAGCCCCCAGTGACACACCTACTCCAACAAGGCTACACTTCCTAATCCTTCTAATCCTTCCGAATAGTGTCATTCCTTGGTGACTAAGCCCTCAAATATCAAATATATGGGCCTATGAAGGGCATTCTTATTCAAACCACACACCTCCTGTGTGGTCCACTTTACCCCAGAGATCTGCTAGCATTTTCTTGCCATCTCTGGAATATCTCCTTAAGTGCCTGTTTTTCTAGCCTGAGATGCAGGAGGCAGGGAAAGTACCTATATTTAGACACCCTGCAATGACCCAGTCTTTCATGGTGCTCAGCACACAGTAGCTTCTGTCTTTTCCATCTCCCNTTCTCCAATATTGGGGGTCCCCTGAGTTTTGCTTTGTGATGCTGTAGAGCAGAGAGTATCAAGTATTGTGATTTACCTGCCACACTCACCTGTTTTAGCCTGGCCATAACTTCTTTTTGTTTATTCTCTGTGCTGGTGGTTTTTGTCAGCCTGACACAAACTAGAATCATCTGGGAAGAGGAAGCTCAATTGAGAAANTGCCTCCATCAGATTGGCCTGTAGGCAAGTCTGTGGGGGATTTCTTGATCAGTGATTGATGTGGATCCAGCCAACTGTGGGTGGTGCACCCCTGGGCGGGTGGTCTGGAGTTGATTGTATAAAAAAGTAGACTGAGAAAGCCTTGGAAACAAGGCAGTAAGCAGTGTCCCTCCATGGCCGCAGCTTCAGTTCCTGCCTCAAGCTCCTGCCCTGACTTCCCTCAGTGATGGACTGTGATAGAAGTTTCCTTAATGAAGGGTGAGGACGACACTTATATGTGGGTATAAGGACAAGTATTTAGAATGTAGTTAGAGATTATGCTGCTTTAGCAAAGTGGTGGTTTAGGTTGTAGGTTTGCCTTTAAGATTCACGACTTCACTAGCCTGGGTAGTTGGCTAGGTTTCCAGTCCCACGGATNAGCTCACTATTGCTGAGTCGGTCTTCAGCCCAATTAGAGAGCTGTTGGTTACCACCAATGTATGTGTGCCACTATTGTACCCTTAGGGTTATTGTGCCACACTGGTGGTGGTTGTGATCCACAGACACCGTTAGCTGGTTACCTCCCTTATTTGGACGTTTGCATGTCACCTCCTGGTACCATGAAAGCAAATCCTCAGAGAGGAGGCTTTCAGATCAGTTCCATCTCAGGGACCCTTGGACTCTGTGTCTGAAGTACATGGTGTCTTCAGAAATAGAAACTTACTTTCTACCTTGGGGCAGGGAGGTAACCATGGGTAATAGCAATGGCCTGTAATGTTTTGGGAGTTTTTTGGACAACCCTAACCAATAACTCAAAAGAAGGTTTCTCATGCATGGTGTTGGATTTTTGTTAGACGGTCTTTGACTCTTGGAGGGAACATTGTCAGCCCAGATGAGATGATTTCATTTAAAATATATATACATATGTGTGCGTGTTTATACACAGACTTGTGTGTATTATAGTTTTTTTTTAAGCAAATAGTCAATAGTATGATTTCTTATGACTTTTTTGGACATCCTTACTATTATTTTATCCTCTTCAATCCTTCTTCTGTATTTATCTCCCTTCCCCCTTTCTAATTAGAGGGTTCCAGCTTGTCCAATGGTCCCCATCAGATCATTTGTACCCTACTTTGATCTTATTGCTCCCTACACCCCCACCTCAGCCACGATCCTTTTCACTTTCCTGGTTCCTGTAGTTACTCCAGGTTATATACTCACATCTGAAGATATGGAGCCAGGGGCATCAGATGAGGGAGAACATACAATGTTTGTCTTTCTGAGTGTGGGTTACCTCACTCCATATGACCTATTCTAGTTCCACCCATTTGCCTGCAAAGTTTGTGCTTTCATTTTTTCTTTATAGCTGAATAGTATTCCACAGTGCATATGTACCACATTCTCATTGTCCATGCATTGACTGAAGAACATTTGGTTGTCTCCATTCCCTAGCTACTGTGAATAGAGCAGCAATGAACATGGCTAAGCAGGTGTCTGTGAACTAGGATGTTGAGTTCTTTGGGCACTTGCCAAGGAATGCTATAGCTGGGTTCTAGGGTAGATTCATTTTTGGCTTCTTGAGATTTCTCTGCACTGATTTTCGCAGTGGCTGGACCAGTTTGCAGTCCCACCAACAGTGAATAAGCCTTCCCTTTCCCCTACACCCCCTCAAGCATTTGTTGTTGTTTGTTTTGTCTTTATGACTGGGGTAAGATAAGATCTCAAAGCTGTTTTGATTTGCATTTTCCTAATTTCCCTAACGTAGGGACAGTGTTGTATTTTGTTTTAGCTATTTCTTAGCCATGTCCATTTTCTTCCTCTGAGAACTCCCTGTTTAGGTCCCATGCCCATTTATTTGTTTGTTTGTTTGTTTGTTTGTTTTTGAGAGGAACTTTTTTTGACTCTTTGTTTCTTGGGTTCCTTATATATTCTGGATATTAATCCTTTGTCAGATAGATATATAGATGACAAAGATAATTGTCAGTTTGTGGGCTTCTTTTCTACCTGGTTGATTTTTTTAGATTCATTTATTCATTCAGCTGTGTGGAAGCTTCTGAGTTTTATGAAGTCCTGATGGGAATGTCTTTCTAAAAATGTGTTGCTCTGATTGGTTGATAAATAAAGCTGTTTGGCCAATGGCGAGGCAAAATAAGGTTAGGCAGGACATTCGAACTAGGGGAAGAGAAGCAGAGAGCAGAGCTGGGGCAGACGCCATTCCGCCATCTAGAAAACAACAGCATGTAACGGCACACAGGTAAAGCCACGTGGAACACGTGGCGACAGAGATTTATAAAATGAGTTAATTTAAGATGTAAGAGCTAGCTAGCGAGAAGCCTGCCAGGGCCATAGTTTAAAAATGATATAAGCCTCTGTGTGTTTATTTGGGTCTAAGCGGGCCGTGGGAGCCGGGCGGGATCAGAGCTCAGGACCAAACAAACTTTCGTCTACAAAGTCCCACTTGTCAACTGTTGGCCTTGATTCTTGGGCAAATGGAGCCCTGTTCAGGAAGTCCTTTCCTGCACCTGGATTACGGAGGGTTCAGCCTGTGTTTCTTCTAGCAGTTTCAGTGTTTCTGGTTTAGGTCTTTGGTCCATTTGGAGGTAGTTTTGTGTAAGAGGATAGATACAGGTCTAATTCATTCTTCTGTATGTGGACATCCTGTTTTCCCAGCACTATTGTTAAAAGATGCTTTCTTTTTTTTTCCAGGTTATGGTTTTTGGCTTTTTTGTCAAATATTAAGTGGCTGAAGTTATATGTGCTCATATTTGAGTCTTTGTTGTTGTTCCATTGGCCTAAGTGTCTGTTTTTATGCCAGCATTACACTGTTTTTATTACTATGGCTCTGAAATATTTCTTGAGATCTGGCATGGTGATCTCCCTAGCATTGTTCTTTTTGCCCAGTATTGTTTTGACAATCTGGGCTTTTTTGTATGAATTTTAGCATAGTTTTTTTTTCTATTTCTGTGAAGAATGAGGTGGAGATTTTGATTAGGATTGCATTGAATCTGTAAGTAGCTTTTGGTAAAGGGGTCATTTTTCAGAATATTAGCTACACCGAGAGTTGAGTATGGGATATTTCTTTAATTTTTTAGTGTCTTTCTCGTCTTTTTCTACAGAGGATTAAAGTTTCCACTGTGGAGGTCCTTTACTTCCTTGGTTATATTTATTCTTAGATATTTTATTTACTTTGGGGTTATTGTGAACAGAAGTGTGTCCATGTGCTCCTCTGCGTGTGCAATGTTGGTGTGTAGAAAAGCTATTGATTTATGCATGTCTGTTCCATATCCTGCCACACTGCTGAATTTGTTTATCATTTCTAGAAATNTTTTGGTAGGATTTTGGGGATCTCTCATGCATAGTATGTCATCTGCGAATAGGGATAGTTTAACATCTTCTTTCCCTATTTGTATCCCTTTAATTCCCTTCTCTTGCCTTATTGCTGCAGCTAGTGCTTCAAGCACAGTGTTGAAAAGGAGTCAGGATAGTGGACACCCTGTCTTGTTCCTGGCTTCAGTGGGATTGCTTCAAGCTTTTCTCCATCTAGAATGATGTTGGCTGTGTGTCTTAGTTAAGGTTTCTATTGTTGTGAAGAGACACTATGACCACAGCAACTCTTATAAACATTTAACTGAGGTGGTGGCTTACCGTTTCAGAAGTTTAGTTCATTATCATCATGGCCATGCAGACAGACATTGTGCTGGCTACATCTTGATTCGAAGGCAGCAGGAATAGGTCTGAGACACTGGGTGATGTCCTAAGCACATATGAAACCTCAAGGCCCACCTCCACAGTGACACACTTCNTTTTGGTTTTTCAAGACAGAGTTTCTCTGTGTAGCTTTCCTGGAACTCACTCTGTAGCCCAGGCTGGCCTCGAACTCACAGAGATCCGCCTGCCCCTGCCTCCCGAGTGCTGGGATTAAAGGCGTGCACCACCACTGCCNGGTGACACACTTCTTCCAACGAGATCACACCTACTCCAACAAGGCCACACCATCTAATAGTGCCACTCCCTTTGGAGGTCATTTTCTTTCAAACCACCACATTGTGGGGTTCCCATATATAACTTTTATTATGTTATGTTCTGTGAAGTCCTACANTTTCTAGAGCTTTTACCATAAAAACATGTTGGAGTTTGTCAAAGGCTTTTTCTCCATCTATCGATCTTGTGATTTTTGTCTTTAAATCCATTTACGAGGTTTGTTACATTTATTAACTTGTGTATATTGATCCTTGAATTTCAAGGATAAAACTAACTTGGTCATGGTGGACAATCTTTTTGTTCTGTTTGCAAGTTTTTTGGTTTTTGAGAGGTCTCACTATGTAGCCCTGCATGTCCTGGAACTCACTATGTAGATCAGGCTGGCCTTGAACTCACAGAGATCTGCCTGTCTCTGCCTCCTGAGTGCTAGGATTAAAGGTGTGAGGCATTATGCCCAGATGTTTGCATGTACGTTATTGAACATTTTTTTTCAATCTACATTCCTCAGGGATCATGGCTTGTGGTTTTCTTTTGTGTTGTGTCTTTGCCTGATTTTGGTATTAGAGTGATATGGCTTCATAGAAAGTTTGGGTGTGATCCTTCTGTTCTTTCTTTCCTTTTCCTCCTTTTAAAAATCATTTAAGAGGGATTGGCTGGGGCTGGAGAGATGGCTAAGTGGTTAAGAGCACTGGCTGCTCTTGCAGAGGTCCTGGGTTTGATTCCCAGGACCCATGTGCACAGCTCACAACTGCCTATAACTCCAGCTCCAAGGGATCTGATGCCCTCTTCTGGCCTTTGCAGGCATTGTTCTCATGTGCCTGTGCAAGAGGCCATCACACACACACACACACACACACACACACACACACACACACACGCACGCACGCACACACATAGTTAAAAACTAAATAATTAAAAGAGGGATTGGTTGTAGATCTTTGAACGTCTGGTGGAATTCTGATGTGAATCTATCTGGCCCTGTACTTTTTTTTTCAAACTGGAAGGCTTTTTATTACTGTTTCAATCTCATATGGGCCCNTTTAGGTTGTTGATTTCTTCTTGGTTTAACTTGGGTGGTTTGGCTAAATCTAGAAATTCATCCATTTCTTTTAGGTTTTTCCAACCTAATGAAGTATGGGTTTTAAAATATCTCCTTATAATATTTTGGATTTCTGTGGTGTTTCTTTCTTTCATGTTTCTTGTAGTTTTTCCCTGTTGATTTCTTATTCTATTAATTTCAGTTCTTTCTTTCTCTCTTTTGGTTAGTTAGCCAAGGTTCAATCAATCTTGGTTATCTTCCCAAAGAAACAGCTCCTATATATTCATGATTTTTTGTATTGTTTTTATATTTCATTAATTTCCACTCTATTATTATTTCTTGTCATCAATTGAGTTTAAATTTGATTTGTTCTTGTTTACCCAAATTTTTGAGTTGCATCATTAACTCATTTATTCCTGATCTTTCTGATTTTTAAAAATTTATTTATATTCTATTTTATGTTTGTATGTGTACCACATATGTGTCCAGTACCCACAGAGGTCAGAAGAGGGCATTGGATCACCTGGAGCTGGAGTTCCAGATGTGGGTGCTGGGATTTAAATCTAGGACCTCTGGAGGAGCAGCCAGTGCTCTTAACCACTGAGCCATCTCTCCAGCCCTATTCCTTTCTGATTTTTTAACGTAGTCACTAGAGCTATAAATTTCCCCTTATAGGACTGTTTTCAGTGTGTCTCAGAGGCTTTGTTATGTTGTGTTTTTAGTTTCATTTAGTTTCAGGAAATTTTTTCTTTCTTGATTTCTTATTTGACTCATTCATCATTCAGTAGTGAGTTCTTGAATCTCCATGAGTTTGTGTATTTGTAGGGAGACTTTTCTGTGTCCCGGCAGCTGCTCCCAAAATAACCACACAGAGACTGAATATTAACTATAAATGCTTGGCCGATAGCTCGAGTTGGTTACTAGCTAACTCTTACTTTTTAAATTAACCCATATTTCTTATCTACCTTCTACCACGTGGTGATACCTTCTTTCAACANGACATGTTCATCTTGCTTCTTTCTGTGTTTCCTGTGACCCCTGAGACTCTGCCCTTTGTTCTCTGTGTCTGACTGTCCCACCTCTACCTCCTGCCTAGCTCAGGCCAGTCAGCTCTTTTATTAAACCAATCAGAAGGTGCCTTGGCAGGGACATNTTCACAGTGTATAAAAAATGATTCCATAACATGTACTACTAGAGATTTTTTTCCTGTCGATTTTAAGTGTGGTCGTCTAGGATACAATGTCAATCTTTTTGAATTTTTAAAGATTTGTTTTGTGTCTCAGGATTTGGTCATTTTAGAGAAGTTTCTGTGCTGTTGAGTAGAATGTGTCTTCTTTTGTGTTTGGATAGACTATTCTGTAGATTTGTTAAGTCTATTTGATGTGTGATGCCAATTAATTTTGATGTTTGTCTGTTTATTTTTGTTCAGATGACCTATCTACTGGGGAAAGTGCAGTATTGAAATCATTTACTATGAATTGGTTGGGGTTAATCAGTGTCTTTAAATCTAGTAGTACATTTTTAATGAAATTAGGCACCACTGAGTTTAGTACATATATGTTTAGGATAGTAATTTCAATTTGACTAAACGTTTACTTGATTAGAATGAAGTGTCTCTCTTGATCTCTTCTGATTAGTTTTAGTTTGAAGTCCTTTCTGTCAGATTTGGGATATCAATGCCTGCTTGCTTCCTAGTCACATTTGATTGGAGTATTTTTGCCCATCCTACTACACTAAGGCAGTGCCTATATTTAAAGCTAAGATCTGTTTCTTGTAGACAACAGATGAATTGTGTTTCTTGATCTATTCAGATAGCCTGTGTCTTTTGATTGGAGAATTGAAGCCATTGATATTTAAAGTTATTGAAGTGTGTATTAATTGTGGTCATTGTGGTGTTAATTTGTGTGTGTGTGTGTGTGTGTGTGTGTTTGTGTGTTCTCAGTGGTATTTTGTGTTTTAATAATTATGGCTTTGTATTTCTTTCCCTTTGTCTTTTGGCTATGCTCAATCCTCTCTTCAGCCCCAAATAATGCTTTCTGTATTTTCTTTAGGTTTGGTTTGTTGGCTATACATTTTTTTTTTTTAGGCCGTTTATATTGTGGAAAGTTTTTCTTTGTCCTTCAACTGTGGTGGATGGTTTGGGTGGGTATATTAGCCTAGGTTGGCCATCATGGTCTTTTAGTACTTGGAATGCATTGCTTCAGGCCCTTTTGGCTTTCCAAGTTTCCGTTGAGAAATCAGCTGTTATTCTGATGGGTTTTCCTTTTGTGTGATTTGTGTTTTTTCTCTTGCAGTTGTCAATACACTTCCTTTTTCTCTGTATATTTAGTGTTTTAACGGTGATATGCCATTGGGATTTTCTTTTCTGGTCTTGTCTATTTGGTGTTCTGCATCTGTATTGGTGTATCTTTCTTTGGTTTGGGGAAGTTTTCTTCTATGATTTTGCTGAAGATCTGGTCTATGCCATTGACTTAGAATTCTAATCCCTCATCTATGCCAATAATTAGAAGATTTGGTCTTTATGGTGTCCCACAGTTTCTGGGTGTTTCCTGTTTGGTTTTTGTTTGTTTTTAAGTTTCATATTTCTTGTTTATTTGGTCTAGACCCTCTACTTTATCTTCAAGCCCTCATAGCCTGTCTTGTGCTTGATCCATTCTACTTTCAAGATTTTCCTTTGAGTTTTCTANTTGGGCTACTGGGTTTTTCAAATCCAGTTTCATTTCAGCTTGAGTTTTCTTCAATATTTCTATTTCTTTATTGAATTTCATTCTAATTTCTGGATTGTCTTGGTCATTTCCATCAGCCTTATGTTTGTGTTTTCTTTTAAAACTTTTTTTAGATTTATTTTATGAGAGTTTTTCCTGAATGTGTATGCATGCAGCATGTGTGTGCCTGGCCCCCTCTGAAGTAGAGGAAGATGTTGGATCCCCTACAATGGGAAGGATGATTGTGAGCCACAATGTGGGTGCTGAGACTTGAACCCAGGTCCTTTGGAAGAACAACAAGCGCTCTTAACTCCTGAGCCATCTCTCCACCTGTTTGTGTTTTCTTAGGTATTTCTCAGATGTTTATTCTCCTTAAGTTCCTTCTCTNGAATTTCACTGAGCTGTTTCTTTGTGTCTTCTTTAGATTCCTTGAATTTTTTGATGAAGTTTATGATTGTTGTTTTAAATTCTGTGTCCTGGGGTTCATCTGGGTAATTCTCATTGGTAAACATTTCTACAGGACTGGCAGGTTTTGGAGAGGAGATACTGGTCTGATCTTTCCTGTTGTTTGTATTTTTGCCATGAGATCTGGGCATGTGGGCTTCTTTTGTTAGTTCTGTGTCTGATATGGACAGGGTAGGTTGGGGCAAAAAGATGTGTGAGTGGGCTGGGCAAAAGGTTGGAAATAGCCTAGGTGGAGTGAAGTCAGGGGACAGATGGGACTGGGCTCGTGTGCAGGATGTGGGTCCTAGCTCAGCCTGGAGTGCGGGGTGGGGGTGAGATCTGGTTGGATGGAGAGGCTGACTGTAGCTTGGAATGGTCCTCTAGGTTGTGGGGGGTGGGTTAGACAGGGCAGATTCTTGCAGAAGCCTAAAGACTGGTTGCGATGCAGGCAGGGGTGGCCAGGCTAGGCTGGAGCACTGGATATGGGACCTGGACTAGATCTGGTGGGTTGGGGAGGGTTCAGCAGACTCACCTGCAGAAGGATGTGCATGATTTGGCTGAACAGGGAGGTTCTCTTGTTAAATATTAATGAATACTTGGAACATCTCATGAAGAATATTTGTTTACATCTTATTTCATCACTTTGACTAAAGTATGTCTTTCACTTTCCTATTAATTTATTTTCTGGTAGTTTCAGCAGGTTTTCTTTGTATATAGATTTTTATTAGATATTTTTTAAAGGTAGGTGCAGGCTGGAGAGACAGCTCAGCAATGAAGAGCACGTATTGCTGTTGTAGAGTTTCATTCTCAGTGCCCGTGTCAGTTGGCTCACAGCTCCCTGTAAATCCAACTCCAGGGGAAATTCAGTGTCTCTGGCCTCCAATGGCATGTGTGTATTCATGTACAAACACCTATANGCAGATGTACAAACGTATACACACAATTAAATGTAGTTGGAATTTTCTTTGGGCCACCAACCAGCTCCCAAATAAAGACACAGAGACTTATTATTAATTATGACCGCTCAGCCTTATCTTATACTTGTCTCATTAGCTCTTTTAACTTAATTTAACCTGTTTCTATTCATCTACGTTTTGCCTCTGGACTTTTTACCTTTCTTTCATTCTGTGTGTCCTACTTTCCTGCTTCCTCTGTGTCTGGCTGATTGGCCCTTGGTGTCTCTCTGTTGTCTCCTTTTCTTCCCCCACCCCAGCCTAAATCCTTCCTCCTACTTACTCTCCCTGCCTGGAAGTTCTGCCTACTACTCCTCCCTTGCTATTAGCTGTTCATCTTTTTATTAGACCAATTAGGTGCCCTAGGCAGGCAAGGTAAAACTGCAACACATCTTTACATAATTAAACAAATGCAACACACTTTGCATGGTTAAACAAATATTCCACAACAATTAAAAGTAAATATTTATTTGAAAAGGTGGGTGGAACTGGGAAGATAGCTTAGTCAGTAAAGTGCTTGCTATGCAAGGAAGAGGGCTTGAGTTCAGAAGAAAAAGACAGACACATAGGAGAGCTGGGGTCAAGTGGGCTCTGTAGGGTAAAAGCACCAGCCAAAAAAAACCAAAAACCAAAAACAAACAAAACACACTCTGACCCTAAAAACAGCCAATTCACTGCCCCTGAAAGCAGAGCCAAAAGGTTAAAAAGGGCCAGTGAAAGAAACACACCTTGGCCCTGAAAGCAGAGCCAAAGAAACACACTCTGCCCCTGACCAACTCAGCACAAAAACCAACCAATCCCTGAGCACAAAATCCGGCCAACCTCTGAGTTTTTCTAAGCTCAGGGATTGAAATTTGACCAATTCCCACCCTGAAAATCTTCACCCTGGATAAACTCCGCTCCTAAGAAGCCTTATATAAGCCCTGTACCTGTTCGATTGGGAGCTGCCTTTATCCACCCTGGTAGAGGCAGCCATCCTCCTGGACTCTTCCCTACCAATAAAATCTCTTGAATGAGGTTTGGGTGAAGACTTTCTTTCCTAGGAGTGGAGCGGCGCAGAGAAGTAACAACTTTTGCTGGGGCAGAGCAGAACTGTAACACTTTCG
>LZPO01075887.1:10077-48814 GCA_001675575.1 Neotoma lepida
AAAAACTAGTGAGTACAGAGAGGATGTTAACCTCAGGCCACAGCCCAGACTCACACCTTGATTTTAGCACTGAGACTCTCAACAGCAGAACCAGCTAGGCCATGCTAGGTTTTCTGAGCCTTGGAAACTGAAATAATGAAGTTTCATGTTTTAAGACACTAATAATTGATTATGAAGTCATATAAAATAACAAACTGAAAGTCTGACATTCTTTTTAGAAATAAATTTCCAATAAATAAACATATTGAGTGATCGCTTTACCTTAATACTGAATTTATAAATGTTTCATATGAGGACATGAAGCTCTGCTCCCACAAATACTTGTAGGGGGCTTTTTATCTTTCCATATACAATTTAAAACAAAACCCTTTCCATTCTTTTTAATGAAGAACTTTGGGAATAGGTTCATTCTTGTTAANCCTATAAATCTGAGTGCCAACTGCTGCAGGGGCAGAAGAGAAACCATTGAACTAGGAAGCTAGGAGCCAACACAATCACTTCCCCAGACAGTCCTAACATTTACAGTGGTGCTGTGTGGCTGGGTGTCATTCAACCTCACGTAGGTCTCCATAACAGCAGTTTGGGCTGGNGCGCCTGCCATTTTTCAAGTGTGAAGATGAGAAAGCAGCAGAACAAGGGGAATGGAATACTACAACTGGGGCAGGTAGAAAACGGAAACAAGTCCAAACTGTATCCTTTCCAGAACAGCAACCAATCTCCTGTGGTTGTCAACAAAGAACACACCACCTAAATGTAAACAACTTCTACAAGAGTCACTTGTCATATGTGTTAAGACTTACTAAGCTCACTGCAACTAAAATCCTGTTTTGACTAAAATAAATCATGCACAATAAGAGCCTGGAGCAACAGTCAAGACACCAAACTGTTCCTAGGACTTTTCAACAGCTCTCCACTACACAGTTTGTAAAGTTCTTCCCACAATACTATCTTCTCCTCCGAAGACTGAAAGTTGCTAATCACTACCTTCTCAACTGAACAATCTCTAGTCAAGCAGCTCCACTCCTTAGTTTGTTCTTTTTGATCTATAAGAGGTAAGTAAATTATATCATCAAAGTTTGTCAAACTATACAGGATATAAAGATGAACAGATTCTAAAGTTCCTTAATGACAGGACTTCTCTACTTCTACTCGCCATCCACTGTCCAATAAAGTTGTAGAGAAGCAATCTCTGATTAAAGTCTCAAAAAACTGGAGTTATTATATGACTAGTATTTTGTGGTCAATTTTTTTCAAATGTTACCCAAAACAGAAAAACACTTAAGGAACATCACTATTCACTAAACACTAAACACTAAAACATAATTTATTCACTAAATACTTACTGACCATATTATGCACATAAAATCAAAGTAAGATACCATAACTAAAGGGTTAGCCCAGAAATGCAAAGTTGGGTTAACATTTTTAGAAATCCACCAATATAACTCACATTTAGTAGAATGGGAAGAAGTCATATAACACAAAATAAACATCTAACTCCAGGCAAAATTTGGACTATAAGCTGAGGAAGTCTGATAAAGCACATCTATGGTCAGCTACAAGCTAGCACCATACTTAATAATAAGAGACCAAATTTATTCCACTAATGACTGGGAGCAAGACAAGAACATCCACTTTGAACTCACAGAAGAGTTCAACCATGCTTTAACAGAACAAACCATCAAAATGGAGCTACCATGATAAAGTTCCATGCTACCAAATATAAGACGTTAAACTAACCTTTCAAGGAATCAGGTTTTCTAGGTGGGCTAATTTCAGTCAGCATGACATTTACATTCCCTCTGCTTTAATCCTTACACAAAGTGATGTAGCATAATCTGACGTTATTTAGCTATGTGTTACCTACTGTTCTGTCTCCCCTCTACCACCTTATGAGGGAAGTAATTCTGAAATGGCCAATCTGCTCCTTGTTCCTTGTTTCTGCTTTATTCGGCCTTTTCCTGTGTATAAAACCACTCTCTTCTGCTCAGCTCACCAAACTACTTAATTCCTCGTTATGTTATAAGTGTTGCAGATCTGTAACCCTGGCACTCTAAGAAGCTGGAGTCTTACCTCAGCTGTTTACACAAAGACATTGATGTAATTTTTGTTTGTTTTGTTTTTCGAGACAGGGTCTCATTATCTAGCATTGGCTGGCCTGGAACTCCTTATTCAGACCATGCTGGCCTCCAACTCAGAGATCCACCTGTCTCTGCCTCTGCAGTGCCAAGATTATATGTGTGCGCCACCATATCTGGTCCTGGTGCAATCTTTTAAAAAAGAAAAACTGAGCTGAGAGTACAGCTCAGTGATAGAATTCTTGTTTAGTGTTCATAATGTCCTGGTTTTGATCTCTAACCTTGGGGAACTACAGGGTCTATTCTGAGCTGGGATGGTGACTTACATGCCACCTGCACCTAGAGCCCTGAGGACATGAGGAACACTGAGGACATGAGGAGGAGGGCTGGAGTCCAGGGTCATCCTCCAACACACAGGGAGTTTGGAGGCCAACATGGACTATAAGATCCACATCAAAAAAAAAGGAAAAAATAATAAAGCCAACTAAAATTCTTAAACTAAACTACTGTTGAAGTGATCCTTTGACAAGTACAAACACAAAGCCTTCTTGAGAACTCACAGAGAAACTATTCAAGACAAACTGATAAAATTGTTACCAAGCCCCGCCCCTCCTCCCCCCCCCAAAAATCAAATTTTCAAGCAAGAGTTACAATTAGGTAAAATTTGTATCTACTAATATGACTGTAACAACTTTATAATGCTTAAATATTCTGAAGGTGGCCTGCCCCAGGCAGTAAGGAGAAAAAAAACGAGCCAGCACACAGCCTGCCCTGCCCAGGTTTCTCTCTCCACCAGGGACATAGTGTTGTCCTGCTCCATGACCCTGTTGCAGCTGCCACCAGTGTTGATGTCTGTAGCTGCACAGAGTTGGTTTGGCCCCAACCCTCGCTGGCTTCAAGACTAGGGAGAACTGGTCCTGCCCCTCACTGGCTGCAGTACTCGGGAGAGCAGGTCCTACACATCTCTCCTGGGCAGCACAATAGAACTAAACTGTTTGCAGGGGCACAGGCAAGTTGGCCCTGAGAGCATGAGATTGGGAGAGCTGGTCCTACCCCCCTCATCTGTTATATGGTAGTGTGGGTAAGGGAGAAATACCCTTCCTCGACCTTGCCAACTGCAGGTAAGTGGGAGAACTGCCCCTCACCAGCTGCAGCACTCAGGAGAGTGGACCCTGCGTCTCACCTGGGTAACAGTAGAGCTAGTTCTGTAGGTGTGGGTGAGGCCGCCCCAAGCATGACGGCAGGAGAACCTACCCCACCCCTTGCCCTTTGCTGCGCAGGGTGAACTAACCAGGACAACATTGGAGAGCTCACCCTTGTGGTAAGGATGGGGGACAGCTGGTGGGCAGACCAGCCCTGCCCAGAACCAAGGCTATGAGTTAGCCCTCACCAATGGAGCACATGAAGGGGCCGGTTCTATGGATCCAAAGCTGCAGGATCTCCACAACACAGAAGCAACAACAGGATACCCAAGAAGAGTCCCAGTGAGGGCCCAGTATCGATAGTGTAGCAGAAGCCGGAGGCCTCAAACCGGACCAATGACTCTTTGCAGCAAACACTTGCAAGTAGAAATGTGTGGACTGGAGGGTATACTCTGTGACTCACTGTGTCACACTGCAGCTTCCACAATGAGATTATTTTTTTCTTTTCTCTTAAATTTTATTTTGTTTTATTTGGGGGTGGGGAGGTTACAGGGGCAGAGAGTAGATGTGAAGGGACCAGGAGATAAATGGGATCCAGATGCATGATAAAGAATAAATTAAAACTTAAATCTTAAAAAAAGCAAATATTCTAACAAAATGTTGTGTTATTATATATTATGGTTCAATTTGGATGGTGAAATGTCAATATTTGAAATATATGCATGTCAATGAAACAGTATCTTCCAAGAGATCAAGGCTTCATGTAGATGCAAAATCCTTCCTATATCACCCAGATATAGACTCTGGGTGAACTTTACACTGCAACTAAACTTTAAGAAATCACCACTTTTCATGCTTTGGTATAGTGCCTGGTTTGAATGTAAAATACCCTCCACCATATACACACCAAGTGTATTTGAACACTCACTCCCTAGCCAGTGATACTGTTTTAGGAAGTTTCTTCCTAAAGAAGCAGGAACTTTGGGATTCACAGTCCAGAGGGGGATGTAGGATACTGGTGTCAGGTTTTAGGGCTGTATCAATCTCTGGTCTGTTTCCTCTGTAATGAGAAAAATAACTAACACAATATCAAAAGTGTATACATAATTTAAATAACCAATCAAAACTGTCACAGTATGAGGTCTGAAAACAACAGTGGTCTGTGAGACCATTTCAGGGGGCAATCAATATTAGAATTATTTAATAAAACATGGGGGTTTAATTTACCTTTCAACTCTCGTTTTCTAACAAGTTAGTTCACAGTAAGTTTTCCTGAGACGGCAGGACGTGTGCCATCATGATGGACTGAAGATATGAGAAGCTGGCTATTTTTTATTATACTAGAAATTTAAAATATTTGCAAAACAAAGCAGCAACACTCTACTTGTTCACTTATATTGAAAAGGAAAGTTCAATTTGATTTTTTAAATGTTTGGAATGTTATTTTAAATGACCATTTGGGAACTTTTTATATTTACTTGAATTTCTGTTACAGGATACATCAATCAATCCAATCCACCACAAAAGATCTCTGAGATTCTCAAAAACCTTAAAGGCATAAAAGGACCCNCAGCTCCAAATGTCTGGGATGTGCCACCTTAAGAGACTTCTTGGTACTATAAGTCCTCTCATTACAGTAGCACCAAGCATGAGAGAGAACAGAGAAAGCAGATTTTCTTAAAATTTCTTTTTGTTGTTGTTTTGTGAGCAGGTCTCATATGTTGTCTAGGACGAGGTCAAACTTGTGACCCTCCTGCCTCAGACTTCTAAGTGGTGGGGTCCTGGGTATGTGTTAATATACCTGGACAGTTTCTTAAGTTTGTTAAAACATGATTCTGAAAAGCATGATCAGGCAACTGTGAAAAAGATGAATTCTAGGTATCACTGATGTTTACAGGGCTTATACAAGAACCAAAATTCTTCACAAAAAGTATAATTAAAATTCCTATACATTATGGAATCCTCTATATTCATTTCTCAGCAGAAAGAACTAGAGTTTTACAGGATGGTATACAGAAGTGTCAATAGCCATATGGAAACTTGTAAAGAATACAGGAGTCATTTTTCACAAAGCACAGATCTAGAAGGCAGACGGGGCAGCAGGAAGAAGGAAGGGAGGTTCCCTAACTTCTTAGAAGACAATACTATGAAGTTATAATTTTAGTAACAGCCACTACTGCTATCACCAAATTAGTGTAGATCTGCATAGTTCAAAGAACCTCAAAAAGTCAAGTCCCTCACTTGATAAACAATGTTTCCCATATGAACACTGAAAATATTGAAAGTTATAGGTTAATGACATGACAGCACATAGAAGTCGCTCTCTAGAGGAGCAGGTGGTGGCAGGAAAGGCGCTGCAAAGCAGGTACATTTAGCTGGGGCGTTACTAGGGCATTCACTAGGAGAGCACACTCCATGTGCAAGAATACAGATCTGAAATAGTAAGCTTAAAACAACTAGAAAGTGACCAGTAGAAAGGGAAAGAATATGCCCAAGGACATTAAAGAGGATATGAATAAACACTTCAATGAAGACCATGAAAACACAAAAGAATTGAATGGAATAATGAAACAATTCAAGATATAACAGTAGAATCACTAAAGAAAACCCAAACTGAAACAGATTAACAGACAAGGAAGAGAGGATTTCCAATCTTGAAGACAAGGTATCTCAGTTTAAAAAAAAAAAAAAAAAAAAAAAATCCAGGCAGACAACATCCAGAACTCTGGAACACTTGTAAAAGACCAAACCTACAAGTAATAGGTGTAGAGGAAGGAGAAAAAAAAAAAATGTCAAATGCACAGGAAATATTTTTAACAAAATCATATAAGAAAACTCCCCCAATCTGAAGAACGAGATGCCTATCAAGGATGTAAGAGGCACACAGAACACCAAATAGACATGACCAGAAATGAAACTCCCCACAACATATAATAATAGAAACACTAAATGTACAAAACAAAGAAATGATATTAAAAGTTTTAAGGGGAAAAATGAAGTTACATATAAAGGCAGGCCCGTGAGAATAACACCTGACTTTTCAATGTAGACTCTGAAAGCCAGAAGGGCCTGAACTGATAAGATTTTTCTACAAGCGGTAAAAGACCACAGGTGTCAGCCTAGAGCACTATACCCAGCAAAACTATCAATCACAATCAACAGAATAAGGAAAACATTTCACAATAAGAACAAATTTAAGCAATGTCTGCCCAGCAATTCAGTTCCATAGAAAGCACTTCAGTCTGAAGTGATGGTCTGAAGAAGTCTGAAGAACTATACCCAAGAGGACACAAGAACAAATAATTCCAGAACAGTTCATCAAAAGAGGGGTAGAAAAACACATACTACCACAACAAAATAACAGGAATTAATAAATAACTACTCATTAATAACTAACCCACAATTCTCCAAGGAAAAGACACAGACAGATTGGATTTGAAAGTAGGATTCATTTTTCTTCTGCCTCCAAGAAACAACCTTAACATCAAGGATAGACATCATCTCAGTGTAAAAAGATAGAAAAGAGTATTCTAAGCAAATGGATCAAAGAAGCAAGCAGATGTAGTTACCTTAATATCTGACAAAACAGACTTCAAACCAAAACTAGTCAGAAGAAACAGGGAAGGATATTACATAAAAAAAAATCTACAATATATTCATTAATACAAATGTTCAAGTTTACTAACACTGCAAGGAATACTCATTTGCATATGCTCTTAGTGGGGGGAAATGCAAACTCTGTATCATCTGAAGAAAAGAACAACTCTACCAACCAGAATGTAATGTAAATATGCTTACAGAAATACACATCAAGAAATGCTATTTTATTAAATCTGGGGAAACAATATACCCTACTACAGAAAACCTGTACAAGTAAAATCATTACAATTAGAAGAACAGGAATAAACAAAAGTGGCACTCTGAAAGCTTCAATAAATGGATACTAGATATAAAGCAAAGGACAATCAGACAGCAACCCACAGATCCAGGGAGGCTACCTAGCAGGGAGGACCCTAGGATGACTGTAGCATAAAATAACCTTTGATTTTGCCCAATGACTGGGCATGCTTTAGTGAAACATTTCACTATTAGGATAAGAATTTGTACCATGTCAAGCTGATGAAAGGATATACTGGCTGTACTTTTGGGAAGGGAGCCTCAAATCTTTTTAGATTCTGGATTAGCCTATAGAAAAAATGTCTGCCATAAATCAAAGAGTGAGAGGAAAGATGAATAGGAATCTCACTTACACAACTTAAATAAAACATAGCTCTCTGAACAAATGAAGATAGGTTTCTTCTGTATCCCAGAATCTAATCAATATTTATATGTATAATTCAGCTATTATTTGGCTTAAAAGGGCTTATTGGGAAATATTATCATTTTTACTATTTTCTACAGAGAAAATATTTTCCAGTTTCAAATAATTCTGGACTTTTGAATTATAACCTGTTTTTATGTTCAAGATATCTGTATATTATTTCTCCTGCAGTTATACATAAAATGCTTTTACATTCAAAAAATAAAATTAAAAAAAACTGAAAGCTTCAATGTGAATACAATGTAACACATAGTAGAAATTTTAACCACAAATATTTGCCAATAGCAAATCTCTATTCCCATTGAGATTTAAGAACTTCATATATAAATATACATGCATTACCTACTGTTAAGAAGTTACTACAAATTTGATGGCTTAAAATAACAAAAACTGATTGTATTACACCTGAAGAGGCCAGTGTCTCAAATTAGTTTCATGAGGCTAAATAAAGGCAGAGCCATGGTCCTTTTACAGGCTCTAGGAGAGAACCCAGGAGCCTCCTTCAGGATCTTAGAGCTGCAGGCATTCTTTAGTTCATTCACATCACTCCAATCAATGCCCCCATGGGCATACAGTCTTCCCCTTTTCTGTGTATGTCAAATTTCTCTGCTTTTCTAGTAAAGACACTTGTGGTTGCACTTAGGCTTACCTAGACAACATCCAGGATAACCTTGCAATCTCAAATGTCTGCTACATGCTAACTACGGGTTCCAGGGATCTCCATGTGGATATATTTATGGAAGCATTTTTATACCCATCATAATAACAGTAACATTGCTGTAAATGCTAACAATATGAATGTTCAGCAGTGAAGGCATTTGCCAACAAACCTAACAACCTGAGTTTAGTTCCCAAGACACACAAGGTGGAGAGAGAGCACCAAATACACACCATCCCCTATCCTCCACATGTGCACCACAATGCACACCATCTCCTGAAGTGGGAACCGCAGCTGGATGCCCTCCTGACATATGCACTAGGAACTCTCGTGCACTGAAAAAGCAGGAGGCACTCTTAGCCACTTGAAGCATCTCTTCAGCCCCAATAAGAAACATTTTTTTAAAAAAGAAATCTCTGTAATCAAACTTAGAATATTATTTTTGGAAAAAAAAGAATTACTGTTATTACAATCTGTATTATTCCAAATTTTAAAATTCATATAACTTACCTCCAGATCCTAACTGCTTGTAGAATCTGTATTCCAAATGCAGCTGTGGTGCTCTGGATTTCATGGGCTCCTAGGCAAACAATTGAAAAACAAAAGACATTTCAGTTTTATAAGACAATCACTAGGTTCTAATTCCAAATGTTTTAAACTATAGTATCAACTCATATGTACTATAATATTCTACTAGGTATTGCTATTCCTCTAGATCTATATAAAAATCAGCATTGTGCTCAATGTTCAATAAATTGATACCATCTGTAAACATATATAAGGTAATTATTTAAGCAGCTATCAGAAGAACCAACAGGGTTTAAAAAAACATAATTAAATTAAAAGCATAGTTTTCTGCAATGAAAGAGAAACACAACAAAAGACAAAGAGACTAAGGGAAATAAAAGGTTAACAGAAAGACTATGTAGATGCATTACAAGGGGAAAGTAGAAACCACATCATTAGAGATCTGAACAATACNGAGAGAAGATCTAATAGGCAGTGATGGGGAGGTGGGCAGCGATGAGCACAGTAAAAAAAAATTCAAGAATGAGAAGCCCAAGGAGGTATGTATAAATATATATGAACTGCACTAGGGACTTAAGAATCATAAGGATTATTTACAGAAAATGGTAAGCTTAAATCTTGAGGGGCAATACAGAGTAGTAGTTAAAAACACAGAGATTGAAACCAAATTATAGTAGGTTTTAAACCCTCAAATTCCCACTTCACTAGCTGTGTGGTTTGGAAAGTTAGTTAACTTTGCTGTATGTTACAGTTCCTCATCTGTAAAATAGAGTTAAAACTTTTTATGGTCCCCTCTCTCACTCCCTGTCTCTCTATATGCATGTGTGTGTGTGCGTGTGTGCGTATGTGCGTGTGTGCGTGTGCGTCTGTGCGTGTGTGTGCGCGTGCGTGTGTGCATGCGTGTGTGTGCGTGTGTGCGTGCGTGCGTGTGTGTATGTGTGTGTGTGTGTGCGTGTGCATGTGTGTAATATAAAATGCAACATATAAAATAGTGAAAATAGTACCTTACATAGAACATCACATTATCCATAAATTTTGATTAAATACACAACCTTAAGATGTGAAATAATATCCACTTACACCATCACAACTGAAATTAAATATACACCTTAATCATTGACGTCGTCCAGGTAAAAAGAAAGGGAACTGGCCTTTATTTCTCCAAAATACAGAAATGAGGTATGTCTAAAAGTACAGAAACAAGTATGTCCACGTGACTGTCTTTATAGCTGGTTCTAAATAAAATTACAGCTCACCTACTGCACTCAGATATAATCAACACAACAAACCACACACATGGAAAACAGTAAACTAAGGACGAAAATGTACGCATTTTTCTGACTTTCCAATAAATTTAGGGAGACTATGACTATAGGCCATACTTACCTCACAATACAAAAGTGAAAATGTTCCCAGTTTCCCTAAATTATGAGTGGTAATAATTTTTGATGTACTGCTTATCACTGCACTTAACAAAAGACAAACAGGCTGGGTGTGGAGGTGCACACCTGTAATCCTAGCACTTGAAAAGTCGCAGAAGTGGATCCTGAGTTCAAGGTCATTCTCAGCTGCAGAGCAAGCTCAAGGCCAGCCTGGGCTAGGAAAAAAAACCTTGCCTAAAAAGACAGCTAGAGTAAAGGAAGGGTGTCCTGCCCCCACATCTCCCCAGAAAAGGGCAGAAAAGAGAAATATACAAAACAAACTGAAATGAAAGTGCTACAAGTACATTTATAGAGAGAGACTGGAAGATGATGTGATTGCACTTTCTAAGGCACCAGTGGTAGGGACAGGACAGACAAGTTCCAAGTCTGAAAATAACAGGACTTGTGGGTCACACCTGATGAATTAACCAGACCCAGGGAGCAGGCAGCCTGGCAGTGGCTCCTGTCCCCTCTGCACACAGCTTTTAANTATGGAGGCTTCATCACTAGCCCAGAACACCACACTTTCTATCCTGGAGGTTCCAATGCCATACAATGGGCTAGAATGCGGAAAAAAGAACAATTCTACACAAAATCAGAATGCCCATTAAATATTGTACAGTTCCTATATGCTGAGTCTCTGCTGTGACTCCTATACACTAACTTCCTGTCTGTTGAAACTGGCTTTCTAGGTAGCCCTTTAAAATTACCTACTGCATAACTGGTCAGAGTGCTGGAAACAAGTGACTACTGACTACTCAGCCCTAAATGGGACAGCTATATCAGTCCCTCATATTCCTCGCCTTATTCCTTAAACCCTCAAGGAATATAACCTTCCTAAAGCGGGACAGAAAGAATTTCAAAGTCAGAGGAGTAGAAGGAGTGCTGTAAAATGCTGTCTTCTGGCATGACATGGCCACTACACCCATGAACTAAGAACAGCTAAGGTTGCCTGAACAAGACTAAGCCCATCAACAACATCTCAGCACGGATGGCGGGGAGGGATGTATGTATAAGGCCTTCTCCATAGCTGACAGCTGATGGCTGCTGGAGAAGGGAAAGTGAATGGGGTTAGTGGGGATGACATGTTGACCANGCTCCAGTGGACGGCCCAACACCCACAAGAATACAGGTTGCACTAATGGGACTCAGGGACCTTTGGTTTTTGTTTCTGAAGGGACATAAGGTGGGAGGGGGACATACTGGAAGAAGTGGAGAGAAGGGAGGAGGAAAAAATGGATATGATCAAGATACATTGTCTACATTTATAACATGGATAAAGAATAAACTTGAAATATGTTTTAAATAAAAACAACATTTATACTAATTTGGGCACTTGAGACAATAGAAAAAATTCTCATAAAAAATTAGAAGTTATTTTCTCAACTTTGACATCACTGAGAGCTTGATTATATTAACTGATCTCATGACTGACTGCCACAAATCCAATTAGAAACAACAGTGACAACCCTGCCATAAGCTAACCAGAATTTGTATTGTAAAGTCAAGGACTAGACCTTGAAACCAAGGAGAACTCATCAGGATAAGTCAAGTGTCGGTCCCATGTGTCCTGTGATGCCACAGCCCGGTGCTTATCTTATTTTGGTGAAAGGAGGGACCCGGGCCTGCACTCACAAAGACACAAGCAGCANGGACTTTCCACTGACGTTCATCAGCTGTCTTTCTTTTTTTCTTGGATTCCTTCCCACTGCCTCTTCCTCTAACAATCTGACTCACATCGTCCTAATAACACAAGCCACACTGTCTGGACAAGGGTGACAAGGATAAGGAGAATGAGAACACCAAGCCAACCTGGACCTCAGGGAAACCTGACTGACAATCAGAAAGAGAAAATACGCCTTATAACAATCATTCCTAGCACGCCTTTAATCCCAGCACTTGAGAAGCAGAAGCTGGTGGATCTCTGTGAGTTTGAGGCCAGCCTGGTCTACGCAGTGAGTTCTGGAACAGCCAGATCTAAATAGAGACTCTGCCTAAATAAATAATAGATGAATGAATGAATGAATGAATGAATGAATGATAAAATAAATGAATAAAAATAGTCCCTGGGTACAAATTCTTCCAGAAGAGAACTATTTTGTACCTGTCACACTGAGCACATGAAATTTTACTCCCATGACTGCTCTCCTTGCTACTACCCACACTCATATGGCTTTCTGAATCCTTGAAAGTACCTTTCTAAATTAAAAATACTGCCAAACTACAAAACTTCATTTCCATGATGCTGCCAAAGTAAGGACAGAGTTTTCATGGCAGAGAAAACATGACACTCTATACATCATAATATGCTTCAGAGACATGAAGTCATGCAAGCATTTTTCTTTTCAGATGAACACCCAAGTTATAAACATAAAAATGAAAAATTAATAAGCCAATAATTAAAGGAAAAATTGTAGAATAATAATCATGAACTTACCAGTTTAATCGCCACATATTCATTTGTGTATAAATTTTTCCCTTGAAAAAGGAAAAAATAAGTCAGATCCTGCTAATACTTTTAAATTTAACTTACATAATTTTCATGACCTGTACTCTTGTTTAAAAAAAAAAGTATGTAAGACATTTAAATAGAGCAAAAGCTTTTACTCCCAACTCTGAAGAAAAGGAAATTGCTAAGTTTACCATCAACTCAATAATGCATTTAATATTTCACTTAGAGTCCAAGTAGAAACTAGTACAAATAAATATGCTATTCAAATATAATAAAGAAAATATTCAATATTCCAGTGAATACTGAACCCACTTTAAGTCACAACACCTATATGAAAGAAGAGTACAAAACCTCGCCCATCCACTATCTCCTTTTAAACCATTATGGAATGTTGTTTTATTAGACCACATAGTTAATCCAGTATATAAAAAAATCCAGATATATAAAAACTCTGGAATATGTTTAAAACATAATTAAATAAGAAAACTAATCAATAATTGGCTAAAAAAACTCATTACTTTTAGAAGAGAATTATTAGTGTCTCAACTTACAAACAAATTAACTCCAACTATTTAGAGTTAAATATAAGAAATGAAAAAAAAAACTTATCTCAATATATGGAGACCTTTCTAGGAATAAGAAAACATGAAGAACAGAGGATTTTATGCATATGTGGTTATATGAAATACTTTAAACTTTTAAATACTGAAAATTATGTTAAGTACAAAGGTATGTAAATAACAACTCAGAATACAGGTTTAACATCACTAACATGCAAAGAATTTAAATAAACTACAATTATCTTTGTGTTGGCTATAAGCTAAGAAAATTCCAGTGGTCAGCATCTGCAGCCCCAGGAAAATACTATGGAGAATTTAAGAGTCAAGAAGCATAGAAGGGCAATTTGAAATATAAATTAACATGTATCTTTATAAGTACATCAAAAAGAATAAAATAAAAATAGCTCATGTTGTTTCTTAATTTCCAGTACTTTTTCAATTAGCATGAGTGACTATTTTAGCAAAGACAGAATGACTTGTTTATTTGTTTGTTTTTAAACTGAGAAAGTGGCTCTGGTTACAATGACTACTAAAAACAAAACAGGCAGTTATTAATTTTCATGCTTGGCATTTTTCTACACAGCGCCCTTTAATCTTTCAGGAAGCTCCTAATTTCAGCCTCAGCTGTGCTGCATCTTTCCAGAGCAGAATACACACGATGTATTCTAAATAGTGTCCGTATTGCATAAAAACGTGTAAAAGGGAAAAATAGTCATATTAATGCCGAGTAGCATCGATCTCATAAACTCAACATATTTGAAAGATTTAACCCAATAGAAATACCAAAATCAAGTTTTACTCTGAAACTCATTAAATAAACCTACATAAATGTTTTTCAAATTTTAGAGAATATTTTATATTTTTAAACAACTAGTTTCACATTTAGAAATGTTTTCATGCACCGTTTTAGGAACTCATTTTGTATGAAAATATAGGTGTCCTCTAGCAAATCTAAGGAAACAGTGCTAGTGACCATATTTTAGACTGGCATCCTAGTCACACTTGAGTCAAAAATGAAAAATACGTTTCTTCAGAGCATTTTAATTTCTTCATAACTATATAATTTTATTCTGAACTATTAAATATAGATCCAACAGAACCAAAACACACCAACATTTTTGTTGGCTTTCATCGTAAAAAAGACAAGAAAGAAACAAAGAAAAAGAAGTTGAATCCTAAAAAGCATCATCTTTGTTAATATTAGAGATCTGGCTGAACGGTGGGGATTACAGTCATAAATATGAATGATGATTAAATAATACACAGTCTTGTCACTGAGCATAGTCATAGTCCTATAGTTAGATTTTAATGAATATGTGTTACACACAAAAGTGAATGGTGCACAAAGTATGTCTGTTTGTGTGGTATGAGTAAGATAGAGTGGATATAGAGAATTCTATTAAGGCTCCATCCAAGTGGAATGGGCCTAGTTCATTGATATCTTAATCTTTTTCAAGTGACATTTCCAATACAGTTTTCTGCTGCATTAAACCCAAAGAAGTTTTACCAATATTGTGGAACTGGAGTTATTAGAGAAAACTATGTCCTTTAGATGTTACATATATGTTTATAGCAGAGACTACTAGTTATCCATAAGCATTAACTCTGTACTTCCCATAATAAAGCATGTCCAAGTTTAAAAACAGTTTTCTGGTTACAAACTACATTTTCCAGGCTCTTTTTCAGCTTAGTGTGGCCACTAATTAACTTCACACCAGTGGACATGAAGTATACCACCTCCAGTTTCTAGGAATGTAGTATGTTCCTGAATCTTCCTCCTTCTGTTTGGCTGACTAGAAAGAAGCAGCAGCTAGTAAAATCACACTACAGACACTAAAGTCACACATTGAACATACAGGGTACAGATACTCTGAGTGCTCTCCCTCTGTTCTGCGTTATGTGGAAGAAAACAAAACAATTTGATTAAAAAAAACTGTATTTGGGGATTTTTTAATTTGTTGTCATAGTATCATTGTCAATTTTTAAATTTTTACATTTATTATTTATTGGGGGGGCAGGGCATGCATGTCCCATGGAACACATGTAGTGGTCAGAGGATAACTTGCAGAAGTCAGTCTCACTTGTCATCATGCGGGTACCAAGGACTAAACTTAGGTCATCAGACTTGGTGACAAGTCCCTTTGTACACTAAGTCATCTTCCCAGTCCCACCATCTACTCTTTATTTTTACATTTTCAAGTGTTTTAGAATGTTTTTGCAGAAGAAAAGTCAACATAAAAATGATGAGTGTACTGAAATCTTTATGTAATGGAGACATAAGGCCTATGGAACTTTCAACACCATAATTTTCAAGCACAAACATCAAAATAAGGAGTTGTGAGCAATTCAGGAATAAGAGGAGAAAAACAAAAATAAGAGAAGTTACAGAAACTCCTATGGAAACTTAATTATGTCAAAAGGTACAGGATCTACTTTTGATATGGTAATTCATAAAATGGTATTTCTGACTTTTGTTTTGTTTTCTTGGTTTTTTTTTGTTTGTTTGTTTTTTATGTAATGCCAATCAGGCACTGCCACAAGAAAGAGAAGCTCAGGAAAATAAAGTTAATTATATTCACAAGTCTGAAGGGATCATACAGAAAGCCAGAGAGCAGTGGTTCTCAACCNGTGGGTCTTGGTCTCTTTGGGGGTGGTTAAACAATCCTTTCATGGGGTTGCCTAAGATCATCAGAAAACGCAGATATTTACATTACAATTCAAAACAGTAGCAAAATTACAGATATGAAGTAGCAATGAAAATAATTTTATGGTAGGGGTCACCACAACATGGTTAGGTGGCAGAAGACAGGAACATAAGGGAAGTTTAAGCGAAGGCCTTTATTATTAGAGTTTTGGGGAGAAGACAGGACAAAGTAAACAGATTAGGACTGATGTGTCTCCATAGTTGCAAGGGTCTTTGGGTAGAGGTCTGGTCTCTAACAGCACGGCACAGAATACTGTTCTTTGGCATATAGTAGGATAAAGACAGTAAAGTTGGGGATTGGATAATTCACATACCCAAGGTATGCCCCTACTTTAAGTCTCTAGTAATTGCTCTTTTCCTAAAAACTGACCAACTCTAGAAGGCACAAGCTCTCCCCAAACAAAATGGTTTTTTGGTTATGTTTGTTTGTTTGTTAAAGATGTTCAAAGAAGACTTCTGGGTATTTCGGAGGACTTGGGTTCAACTCGCAGCATCCCCATGGCAGCTTACAACCATCTGTCACTCCAATCCAATGGATTGAATACCCTCTTCTAACCTCCGCAGGGACTGCACATACATGGTGCACAGACATAGATACAGGCAAAACACTCACACAAAATAAAGAGATCGTGAGGAAGAAGCCTCGGCACTAAAACTTGGTGAAATAAAAGTCAAGACAAACGCACAATAAGCCTTTTTACTTCAAGAGAAAAGAACCTCACCAGACACTGAGGCTGTAGAGACCTTTGGATTATTTAGACACAGGGCTCTCACCTGCCCCTCCCCTACACAACACCAAGTAAAGACTGCTAGAGCCAGAGGGATCTGAGGCACCTCACCTTTCAATTTATCCCAAATCATTCAATAAATTAGTGCTAGTATCAATATTAGTTCAGAGAAGCTTAATGCTGCAGTGAGCTGTAGGTAAAGCCAGCAGCTGAACCAAGTGAAATCAGTAACTGTTGAGTATGACTCCTCCAACCCTTAAGGCTCAGAGAACATGGAGGAAGAGGGGACAGAAGGAATTCAAGAGCCTAATAACTGGGAAGAGTGCTATGAAATGCTGTCTTCTGACATGGCATGACTACTCCACTCATGGACTCACAGCACCTGAGGCTGTCTTCACAAGACCTGCACAAGATTGAGGCCATCACCATCACAGCATGAATGAGAGGGACTCCTGAGGTGTCATCCCTGGCTTAGGAATTGCTGGCCTCTAGGATAAGGGAAAGCACTTTCTTCAGTGAGCTGTAGCCACTGCTAAGTTGTTCATGCTCTGCTGACTAACCCCACACCAGCACAGGCAAGGCAGTCCTAATTAAATTCAGTAGGGGCATTTTCTAAAACTAAAAACATGAAAGTAGGAGGGGAAACTGCTGGGAAGAGCACATAGGCACTTGGAAAGGACCTAAGAGGTATGTGGGGATCAAAATACATTACATATACGCATGAAATTGTTAAAGATTTCAATTATTTTTAAAAGATGTCCAAAGATCATAACAGACAAAAATGTTTTAAATAGCCAGACTGCAACCTACAGCTACAGGGAGGAACCTAAGAGGGACGCATGGATCGCCCAGAGAGACAGAAATGGATGAGAACTACATGGGCTGACTAGGAGTGAGGGGGAGGAATTAGGGGGCAAGGGAGGGAGGATGAGAGTGTAAAGGAGTGGGAGGTTNGAGCTGGAACAGGGACAGAGAGAGCAAGGAAGGAGATAACATGATAAATTGGGAAATCAGGGGAATAGGGAGAAACAGAGTGCTGGGGAAGTCCCATCGAGTCCACAGGGGTCAACCCACCTTAGACCACTGGAAATAATTGATAGGATGCCTGAACTGGCCTGATCCAGTGATCACAGGGATGAATACCCTAACTGCCACCATGGAGCCCCCATCCAGTGACTGATGGAGACAGATGTGGGCACCAGGCAGATCTCCAGGAGTCCAATCGATGGGAGACAGGGGGCCCTCTATGAGCAAGGGACTACGAGAACATGATGGGAGGGTGCGCAAAGATGGCCAGCCAAACTAGTGGAGACGCATGAACTATGGACCTATGGCTGAGAAGCCCCCATGGGCCCTCATCCAGAGACAGATGGAAGCAGATTCGGAGATTCACCGCCGGGCGCCAGGCAGAGCTCCAGAAGTTCAACTGATGGGAGAGAGGAGAGGTTCTATGAACAAGAGACATTGAGATCATGAAGCCAGCCAAGCTGGTGGAAATGCATGAACTGTGGACCAATATCTGTGGAGCCCCCCATGGTACTGAACTGGGCCCTCTGGAGGCTTCAGACAATTGTTTGGCTTGAAGTGTCTGAGGGCCCCCAGGGGGTGGGATCGGGATCTGTCCCTGGTGCAGGGCCTGACTTTTTGGAGCCCAGTGCCTGTGGTGGGACACCTGGCACAGTCTTGGCTGAGAGTACCAGACTCCGGGGACTCACCATGGGAGACCTTGTATTGGAGGAGGTGGGAGTGGGGGTGGGTTGAGGGAGGGAGCTGGTGGGGCGGGAGGAGGGAGGAGAGGGGGATCTGAGATTGGTATGTAAAAGGAGTGGAAGATCTTTTTAATAATAAAAAAATAAATAAATGAATAAAATAAAAAAAATGCTTTAAATACACAATATAATCCTATTATTTTCGCTAGCTATGTTTGAAGTATTTGGTATGTTTCCAAAATAGTTCTAGGGATTCTGAATTGTTGTTTAAACTTGAAGTCTATCTACTAACGGGCAAAAAATTCAAGTTTTACTGCCAACCCATGAAGATAAAACAATAAATAAATCAACCTATCATTTAAAATAAAAATGTTTAAAATGCTGATTTAAATAAAATTTAAATTTAATGTTTACAAGTTTGTTTGGTTTTTAATCTCAGTTCTTTTTTGAAAAACTAATAACCTGTAAGAACAGTTTCCAGCAGTAGACAGCACTGTATCTCCCTGGGGCAACTAAGCATGGGGTAGGGCTGGGGGTATCTTTGAGTTCTATGTAAGGTTACAACAGCAAGGTATCAAAGAGTTCTCAAGTATTTAATGCACCCTACAATATAAAAGACAGCTTTCTACAAAAATAAAAAACTGTCCAGCCTAAAACTGGGCATCCTTGTTGAAAATAAGCACCTTTGCTAAAAAGCACTTACCTATAAAAGGTCAACCTCATATTCTTTCTTGCTCAAATACCACACACACACACACACACACACACACACACACACACACACAAATTAGTATTAAAAAAATGTTCAGGATGTTTTTATTAACGTGACTTTAATAAAAATACTTTAAGAATCCAAAGCAGGACTGAAGAGATGGCTCAGCGGTCAAGAGCACTGGTTGCTCTTCCAGAGAACCCAGGTTCAATTCCCAGCACTCACATGGTGGCTCACAACCATCTGTAACTCTAGTCTCTGGATCTGACACCCTCTTCTAGCCTCTGCAAGCACTACAAGTACTGTACACATGCTACTCCCATATACATGCAGGAAAAATAACCACACACATAGAATAAAAATAAAGGTTAAACAAAGAAACCATGGAGGCCTTTGAAAAGAAAGTAATAAAATATCCCCTCAGTGGTCTCTGAATAAGAAAATTTAAAACAACTAACTTAGCTCTGTATGTTTATGGATATGGATATGGGTGTATATATGTAAAATACTTAGATATCCATAAAACAATGACATATATAGAAAGAAGATGTATTTATTTGCTGGATATAGAAACACTCCTTCCTGGAGACGGGAATGAAGCATGAAGCTCAGGAAGTAAATGATCTTCTAAATCCTAGAGAGCTGAAGCTTCCAAAGATTCACAAGGCTCCTCCCCAAGGTTAAGTTTATAGAAGCAATAAACAGCTGCTTAAAGAAGAGGCTCTCACACCCGTGAGGCTGTGAGACGGACACTCTCCTAACCTGTCAAGCTGTCTGTAAGTTAGGCAGATCTCCAGAAGGGCAACTTTTCCTGAGCTGGCACCCACATAGGGTGGGCTTTTCAGTGATGCAGCTGCCTTTGAGGCATACTGGCCTCTCACGTAGACTACTGAAATTAACGCCAATAAACTCCTTGGTTTACCAAGCTCGATTTTGGCAGAATCATGTCTTTGCAGGAAAAGTCTCATGCTATCATAGTATACTAACGACTTTTCAAGATACACATATATTTAATATATTTAAATAAATATGTAAGTATTTTACACATAAGAACAACACACTTAGATTCTGCATAATCACTTGATTGAATAAGATTAGAGATACTAAGCCAGCGCATTGGTTTTATTCTTGCTCATTCACAAATATAAAGAAAGGAATGTTCCACAATATACATTATAATTTTTTAGTATACAGTTCATGAACACTGTATCATATTGTTCTGATTAAGTTGGCCCACTAGATTTGTTCTATATGAATACACGCACACATACAGAATGTATATTTGAGAAGAGTTATTTCTAAATTATGTGGAAAACTGTAATAGAAAAACCAAAGCCAATACAGATATTGTATTAGTCTTTTATATTATACTCTTAATTTAATTTTTATAATAACCTAGAAAGTGATTCATGAACATTTTTCAGTATATGATCAACGTTAAGAATTAGATGGATGATCTCAAAATCTGACAGAAAGTAAATAACCTAGTTTCTCTAACTCCCAAGTAAGAATACTATCTTGAAAAAATAAGCCATAAAATGTCTGTCCTTTCAAATATTTTAGTCCCTACTACGTGTAAAAGAATCTGCCAATGACATCGTTTATAGCTATGTACAAAGAATGTCACTAGCTTTTATTAGCTTGTTTCTTCATTCATTCATATTTTATGTACATTAATAACACAAAACAAATGAAATAGAAGAGACACTACAAAGTAGGGGGCTTTACAAGATGATAAGAGATAGCTCAGTAGAAATATACAAGTCATTTTATTTTAAACAACTGATGGGACCCAGTGAAAACTGTGAAGCCATTTTTTCCCTCAAGTTCATAGTGTTGGTCCAGTGAGGCAAGCCCTTAATGTACCTAATTACCTTAGTACTGATCCATGTTTCTTTTCAATGGAGACAGCGTCTCTACTCCACCAGGAGTAAGAAGATTGAAATATCATATCTATATCTGTCACTGAACTGCTCTGTGGCATTCGGCAAGTGCCTTCCTTATGGAGCCTCAGGTTCCTGAAGTAGACAGTTAGGAGCTCCAGGAAGCCCAGCATTTCCCATGCTATTACAGCATGAGTAGATACTTGAGATCCTTGTTAAAGAAATGATCCTGAATCTTACCCTAGACACACTAGGGCAAAGGAAACGGGGCAATGGTGCAGAGAAACAAGCTATTATAACAAGTAAAAGTTAATTTTACATAGTATCTTAACTTGACTTTAAGCCACATATAGGATTCTAAAGTGACCAGTTACTAAATGTTTTGAAATATGAAAATGGAACCTAAATATTCCCCCAAAATGTACTATACAACAAAAGACTTCATAGAAGCTATGGCCTTTGTATGGGTGTTTTGTCTGTATATACATACATACATACATACATACATACATACATACATCTGTGCACTATGCACTTGAGCCTGATGCTCAAGGTCAGAAGGCGGCACAGGGTCCCCTTGAACTGGAGTTACAAGTGGTTGTGAGCTGCCACGGGGTGCTGGGACTCAAACTTGGGTGCTCTGGAAGAGCAGCAAGTGCCATAGACCACTCAACCACCTCTCCAGCCTCTGCATGGCCTTTTAAATTTACTTTTTCTCATTTTATCACATTCTTAAGAAATGAGGATGGCTAATCTCAAACAAATAGAATTCTAGGGAATTCCTTACAAATGAAAGTACAAATAACTAAGAAATTTCCAACAGCTGTATTCTTTATAACCAGCATTTTGAGAAACCATGATCAACTAAAGGCCCCAATGTGTACATTGGAAGAACTTAACAACTAAAACAAGAAGTAGCTTTATAAGTGTATCGGTTAAAAAATGCTCTTCACATTATGTAATAAACAAAGAGTCTTACCTAATCGTAATTCTCCAAAATTGCCACATCCAATTTTTTTCCCAACTCTAAAGTTAGGTCCAACCATTAAAACTCCAGATGATGAAGACCCAGTTCCTCGAGTGCTGTGCCCTGATCGACCACTGGGTCGTGCCATTCTATCATCTGATTTGTCCTTGTCTTTCTTTTTACTATCCATATCAAGTTTGCGGTACTCCACTTTGAATTCTTTAATCAAGACAAGCACAATGAAATGGGGTACTGTAGGAGTAGGTGCATCACTAGGTAACAGTACCCGATGAGCAACGCTAGCATTCAGACTTCAGTGGAGAGTCAGTCAACTGATGCCTGTTCATCCCATTCGGACAACTGTTCGCAGTTGTCTTCTCAGCAAAGTATGTCTTCAAAATTATCTTCTCGGTGATATACGCTGGTGTTGACAGAGAGCTGTAACGTTAAAAAGAGAAAACTGTCAACAAAGATAACATACATATTTAGGAAAGTGAATGACAAAAGCTTAGGTTATCTGTTGAGGCCCCTGGAATCAAAGCACATAGACTCTTACATCAACCATTACTTTTTATGTCTATACTTTTAAGACCAAACATCACAAACACCAAATTTAACTTTAAAAAAATGTGTATTTGTGTGCACATGTGTGGTGCATGTGTGTAGATGTTTATATGACCATGAACATGTGGCCCACACGTATGTGCATGTATGTATGGAGGCCACAGGTAGAAATCAGGTATTTTATCAGTTTTTGTTGCTATGACAAAACATCATAACCAAAATCAGCTTATAGAAGAGTTTACTTTGCCCACAGTGGTGAGGAGGGCAAGCCATCAAGCAGCTCAAGCAGGAAGTTGAGAGATCATATCTCAACTGCAAGTAGCAAGCAGAGAAAGCATTGTAAGCAGGGTAAGACGAAAAACTCTGTAAGCCTACCCCCAGTAACACACTTCCTCCAGCAAGGCTAGACCTCCAAAGAAGTCTGTAACCTCCCCAGACAGCACCACCAATTGGGGAACAAGTGTGCAAATATACTTGCCTATGGGGCCATGCGCATTTAAGTCACCACAGGTGTCTTCCTTAATCATTCTCCACTTTCTTTTCTTTCTTTCTTTTTTTTTTTTCTGTCTCTTACTAATCTAGTTAGTGCTCACTGACTAGCCAGGCTGGCAGGACAGCAAGCTCCAAGGGTCCCCCTGCCTGTGCCCCTTTCCAGTGACAGGGTTCCAGAGGCACACATCACATCTGCCTTCTTACATGAGTGCTGGGGATCCAAACTCAGGTCCCCATGCTTGGGTGGGAGCTACTTCTCCACCTGAGGCATCTCCCTATCCCCTACAAACACAAAGCTTAAAAATCAGAGATCTGGTTGTTTTAAAACAACAAAGGAAAAAGTACTGAGTGTTTCATAAAACAATATACATTGATTAGCCTAAACATTCCAATTTAAAAGTTACTGCAAATTAGAAAAATGAGTACTCAAAGTCTGGGAAATTAATAGAGCTATTTAAAAGTAGAAAAACAACACATTTTAAAAATTTTAAATCTTAACTATTTTCTTCACTCTTGTACACTTAATTTTTAGACTTTTCAAAAGTATATTTTCATTATATCTTTATTTCAAAAGTATATTCTTCATTTGTTCAAATATTTATTAGTCTTTATATATAGGAAGGAGTCACAAAACTGATAATACAAAACATAGTCTTCGTATCTCTCAAGGAAAATAATTTTTATGTAACATTCAAACTAAGTCTTTAAATAAGTAATTTCACAAGGCTAAGAGCTGTTGGAGAAGATAGGTACAAAAATTTCTTTTAGAGACAGGGCTTTATTATGTACCACAGGCTGGTTTCAGACCTGCAATCATCCTGACTCAAACTCCCAAGTTCTAACATTACAGCCACATACCACCATGCCTAGCTACCTGTACTGAATTTTCCAATATACACATGAAAGCACTAAAGCATTAAAAAAAAAATGCTGGAGACTTTTAAAAGAGCAATCACACACTTCCTTTAGAAATTTAGCTAGCAAATGCATGTGAACTCTGTGGTCAGTCTGGCAGCTGTATTACATCTGAACACTCCAAGCGGGCTTCCATTCTTGCAATAACAATGTCAAGCTGGGTTGTGCTGACGTATGCCTGCAATGCCCTTACTGGGCTACATAATGAAATAAAGAAGGAAGAACAGAACACTTCAAAATGTAACTTGTAAAAATATCTATAAAGTCAACTCAATCCCAAGCAACTGGTCAGTGAGTTTATTTTCTAAACTGATAAAACTATTCCTAAAGTTGATGTGGAAATACAGAATCTAGAATAAACAATCTCAAACCACAAAAACAAAATTAAATATACAGGACCTGATGCCAAGGCTTACTAGAGAGCTACAGTAATCAAGACGATGTGGGGCTACTACAGAACAGGTAAACGAAACAGCAGACTCCAAAACAGAGCCACACAGATGGTCAGCTGTTTTCCACTAAGACACCAAGTAGATTCCAAAATGACATGGGTCACAACAACCATACATCTGTGTGAAAAAAAAATGAAACTGCTTCAATCCATGAAAGAATAATATGTAATGAATCATAAGTCCAAACACAAAAACTATAGAACCATAAGGAAGATAGCTTTGCAAGCTTGTGGTATATAAAGGAAAAATAAGATTAAAAGTTAATAAATAAAACTGAACGGAAACACCAAAAATTAAAGGAAATCAGTTCATACATTGATAAATATGCATTAATATAGTACAATTAAATAATAAACTTTATTTTTTTGGAAAAAATTTGAATATATTTTCCAAAAAGAATGTAAGCAAACAGCCAATAAATATATTAAGTCTTGCTTATCATACTCACCACCATGGAAATACAAATTAAAACATAAAAGTATCATTTCATACTCATAAGTATGGCAAAACTTTAAAAGACTATCAACAGCAATGCTAGCAGAAATCAAGAACAAATAGACTTGTCATTAATTTCTGGTGCAAGTATAAAATAGTTGACAGTTTCTTATAAAGTAAAATGTATATTTATCCTATGACTTATCAATAAAACAATGTATTCAGAAAGTTTGTCCCCAATTTTTACTATAACCTTATTTATAATAACCAAAACTGGACACAATCAAAGTGTTCTCAACAGAAGAATAAACAAATTGGTATATTAATATGACAGGATACTATTTGAATCACAAGTAGGTCAAAAGACATCAGGCACAAATGAGTTATAGTCATTGAAATNCTAGAACCAGCAGAACTAAGCTACGGGAACAAAAATCAGAACCGTGATTTACCAGGTAGAGGACAGTTCACTAGAAAATTGCGTGGAGGAACTTCCTCATGGACGCGTATATCTTGTACCTTCANTAAGAGTATAGGCAGCTATACATTTGTCAATGCATAAAACCACAGTTAAAGCCTGCTCATGGTGTTATATGTACATTGCACCTCAAAACGTGGCTTTTAAAATGATAGCTGGGGTGACTGAATGGCTCAGAGGGTAAAGGCATAATGCTCCAACCCCCNAAAACTGCCCTCTGTCCTCCACATGTGCACACATACATGCACACAAATATACAGAAATATCATTTAAAATAAATATTTAAAAAATAATGTCCATTCATGAAACAAAAACTTAGCACAATATCTCAATATCCCCCTTATTTTTACATAAAGCATACCTTAAAATGCAGCTCTTTTAAACAGTTAATGAACTGTTAACTATTAACTAATATAGTAGCAATATTTTTCAAATTTTTAAAATAAAATTCCTTCTCTGGTTTTTTCCATTTAGAAGAAAATTATCTTCTTTTGGAAGTTTTTTGTATTTTCAATATACAGCTTTTCATTTATGTTTAAATAGTGAGCTATCCAAAACCACTCTACATATAAGAAACCAAATAATCCACAAATGAAGTAAAAATGTTCCACAGATGTTTATACATTTCTCACTCCTCAACCTGTTTGCCCTTCCCAGAGGTAACTACTACACTCAGTTTACTGAACTGCTTCTTTTTGGTAAAGCCTGTGTATGCACAGTTGTGTGTAGACCGCTCTGTCTGTGTAAGAGGTGCATAGGAAGTCTTCCAAGAATGCAAACTGTTCCACAATAGAAAGTAAAAGAATATCATTAAAGTGAAAAGCTTTTACTCTCTTCCTTTCATAACTTTCCATCCCTCATAAACCCTGCAGGGGCTGAAGGAGAGCAGAGCCAAGAAACAGCCCTAAATTCCTTCCCTGTAGAGAGCCCAGAACCAAGGCCCACACCTGAAACTGGGAAGTCAGGAGAGAAGCAAGCAGCAGCAGTGAATTAGCTTAAAATAGAGCCTTAAAAAATGAACAGGCTTTTTTAATGGCTGGAAATGAGTCCATTCCCAAAATTGAACTTTCTGATAGATAAAAACAAAGCAATGAAACCGACTAGGAAATCAATCATTCATGGCAGGTAACAGGAACAAGTCAAAGTACGACAACAATGGTCACTAAGGAACTAAGACATCTCCTATTTTACCTCACTCAGTTCAGAACATTCCAGAAACTATTCATAAACTTATAACACAGAATTCTTATTTTTAAGACTATTTTTTAGAAATTAAAATAGTTCAAAACTAAGACTTTCAGGTATAGGGGCTGGATGGAGGGATAGCTCAGTGAGCAGAAGCCCTTGTTCCACAAGCCTTAAGACCTGAGTTCGGATTCCCCAGAACCTATGTAAAAGCCAGATAATGTATTATCTTAATCCTGGCACAGGCTCTTATGGGGAGAAGGGTCAACTACCCTGGTTATGCCAAGGTAAAGTGTAAGATGGATTTTTNAAATAGTCTTGTTAAATAAAACACAGAGGCAGAGATGGGGTGAAAGTCTGACAGAGATCAGAGGAATNAGGAACAGCTACCAGACTCACCTTAGACTGCTGCCGCTGCTTCCAAAATGGAGAGAGACCTCCACTTTCTTCTACCTCCACTTTTATATCCCTTTCTGTTCTGTTTTCCCATTGGCTCTTTCAGCCTAGCTACATCACTTTTTCCTATGGCCCACTTCTGTCACTTCCTGCCTGTCTGTATAGACCTCCAGAATTCTACGGTTGATGCTGGGATTAAAGGCGTGTGTCTCCACGTTCCTAGTGTGACCTAGAACTCACAGGGATCCAGACAGACCCTGCTTGCTAAGTGATAGGATTAAGGGCGTGTGCTAATTTTGCAAGGCTAGCAGCTGACCTTGTTCCTCTGATCTTCAGATAAATTTTATTGGGGGACATAGAAAAAATACCACCACAGTAAAGAGACCCTGTCTTGAACAAGGTGGAATGGCAAAGGCCAACACTGGAAGGTGGACCTCTGACCTCCACACAGGTACCATGGCCACACACAGAGAGAGACATCACACACATACACACATATATACACAAAATCTCCAGTAGAACCAGGCAGGCATGGTGGCACATGCCTGTCATCCTAGCACTTGAAAGACTAAGGAGGATTGCCAAATTCTAGGCCAGACCCAAGTAGTGGTAGAACTTTCTCTATGACAGCACCCATGAAGCCGTATTAATATTTGATGATACAGTTTCGTACATGTAACTTTATGATCCCTGAACTTAATACCATGCTTGGAGCTAGGACAGTTATACATATTATACATTGATAAAATGAAGGTTTTTCTAACACTTCTAGTTGATAAGCTTTATTTGTATATATGACTCTAAGAACTTCATGAGGAAAATCTAAACACATACTCTAATCCCATCATCCACAAATATGAACTGAAAATCAAGGATCTCTAGACATCTAAGGAAATCTAATATGAAAAATGCTCCCCCTATGANAGACAGAAAGGAAGGAAGGAAGATGGGAGAGAAAAAAGAAAAAGAATGCACCTTGGTTAGTAAATTATTTAATAAACAAAAGAGAGAGGAGGGGATCTTCAAAGAAATGCTAAACAGGGGAAAGATAAACCTAGCAAACTCAAACTGCACAGGCCCAAAGTAAGTCTTAAAGAGTGTGGTGAGCCACAGGAATATGAAACAGAAAGTCCAGCTGTATATAATAAGCTATACTTTGACCAGTCAAGGGTCAGTCAAATGGGAAGCCATCTATCACGGAATATTTGGTGTTACACAGCTTAATATTCAGCTGTGCCTTGCTATAAATTTCTTGTGCTCATAATTCCCATAGAATGTATGTGTGAGAGCATCCTGCTGGGGCCAGTACTTGGATAAGGTAACATAGGCAGGGCCAAGCAGACAGGCGGTAGATGCATAGCTTTGTTTCTTATGCAAATGAGGCTCAGGCATCTAGGCCTTCAGGCCGAGTGGCTCTCCAGAGCAACTGACTCAGAACAAAGGAGGTTTCTGCATATCCAGGTGGAGAAAAGGGTAGTGGCATTCCTGGCAAGGCGGAGAACTACGTGGCCAGGAAAAGAAGAAACAGGCGTTTTCTGTAAGGGGTAGACAGAACAGTATGGCCAGGCAGAAAGAAAGAACACAGAGATTCTGAGAGGGTAAAGCAGATCTCTTGTAGAGCTTTCTGAGGCCCAGGAGTAAAAAGCAAGGAGAGACGGAGGACGAAGGAATAGAGGACGAAGATGAGATTGAAAGCATAAGGGCTTAATTGTTACTGGGGCTATGAGGGGACAGTAAAAGAAGGGACAAAAAGAAACTGAGTGTCAGGATGGAACTGAAGCTATGTAGACAGGATTTCATCCCAGAGAAATAAAATAGATGGACAAAACGCATGATGTACATAGATTCTTTTCCCTCAGATATTCCACACCAGATGTAAGGGATTTTCTCAGGGCAGGTCCCAGGGAAAATTCCGCTATCCATAAAAGAGTACCAGCCAAGGTCTTTGATTTTCAACCTGCAGAATTAATTTTGAAAAATAAAATAAAATAAAGTAAATGTATGGACCCTAACCATGTTAAAGTTATGGCACAATTAACAGAAGTTTGATTAACTTTGTGTTAATGAGGCACAAATAAAAGGAAGTACAGGGACAAGAATTTCTGCTTCTGCATAGTATAAAGTGAAAAGGTAAGGTAAAACTTTACTAGGATAAGAGATAGAGATAAAATTACTATTTAAAGTATCAGAGGAGAGGAACAGATGAAGATGAAGTAAAGAGTAAAAAGTAATAAAATGCCAGAGTAGATGTGCTAAAACCTCATTATTCTTAGTGCATACTTAAAAGATAACACAAAATTTAACAGTGGAAAGAGTTGAGGACTTCTTAATCCGAAATCCATGACCTCTCCAGCATTTTTCTGACAAAAGAATCCATAGTTTTCAAATGATGACACGATCTTTAAAAAGTAACAAGCAACTAAAAAGGTATACTTTCATTTCCTCACCGAACTGTTGTATAAACACCTTCTTAGAAACAGGGCTGGGGTTGTAGTTCTTTCATAAAGTACTTGCCTTCCACATGCAAAGACCTGAGCCCCAACCCTAGCACTTGAAAAATAGATAAGTAAATCTCAGAAACAACCTATTCTAAATAGTAGATTTGAAAATTCAACTGTGTTTTTTTAAGTATCTAGAACAGTTTCAATAGACATACTATAAAAGGCCTAAAAAATATTTAAGTAAGAAAATGAGGAAGAAATATTACATACTGTTCAGTTTAGCACCCACACAAAGCAAATTCATTTCTGCATTTTCTAGTAGTCAAACAAAAAGCACAAATGTGACTAGATATGATTCACTGTGTCCAATTAAATTCCAGTTGCTTTTAAAAAAAAATAGCTAAGGAAAGAACTGTAGTACTGTAAGGCTGTAGTAGTGCCGTAATGTGTAGTGCTGTAGTGCTGTTGTACTGTAGTGCTGTAGTGTGTAGTGCTGTAGTGTGTAGTGCTGTAGTGCTGTAGTGTGTAGTGCTGTAGTGTGTAGTACTGTAGTGCTGTAGTGGGTGGTGCTGTAGTGCTGCAGTGTGTAGTGCTGTAGTGTGTAGTGTGTAGTGCTGTAGTATGTAGTACTGTAGTGCTGTAGTGGGTGGTGCTGTAGTGCTGTAGTATGTAGTGCTGTAGTACTGTAGTGCTGTAGTGTGTAGTGCTGTAGTGTGTAGTACTGTAGTGCTGTAGTGTGTAGTGCTGTAGTGTGTAGTACTGTAGTGCTGTAGTGTGTAGTGCTGTAGTGGATGGTGCTGTAGTGATGTAGCAGCACTGTAGTGCTATAGTGCTGTAATGCTGTAGTTCTGCACTGTATCTACAGATAATATCAAGAGTGAAACTAAGAATGTGTTCAGAGGAACAATCAACTCCAGGGATACAAGAAACATGACTAAAGAGTAGATCTTAAAGATTAGGCATTATAACTACTGAGGTGTGGCACAGAAACACACCGTGTTCACAATTTTTCATAACACAAAATCTTTATAATGCCTGAGGATATCGTAATTTTTTTAAACAGATGTTTCCCCCATTAACTGAAACCTTAATCCTACTACTAATTAAAATTAGTAAACATAGTTAGCTACATGAGTGTGTGTAAGTGGTAACAAAATATGTTAAAAGGCAGGAAATCGGCCAAAAGGGTGCTTTTTCAATTGTCTTTAAGAAGGAGCAAATATGAATAATCAATTGTCTTATTTTCATGAACAGCTTCAATGTTGATATACTGACATCCACCAATAAAAGAGCTTCTCGATTTGGAGAACACTAGCATTACCTGACTGTGTGTAGACATACAGAAAATGGTATACTCTAATTTGACAATCACTGATAAATTTTCAAAACAGAAAATCAGATCTTCTAATCTGCATCATTCAATCATTTAAGACCTTACACAGAGGGCTGACTTCTTTAAGGACACAACCTAGATAAAACAGAAACAGTCTTAGAATGTATCTGTGCAGTTATGTTCTGCCTCCTATGCTAAATAGACACCAATGAGAAGTTCTAGATTTTTTAAATAATTTAATATTATACTAAATTTCAAAATACTGTTGTAGAAAAAAAAGGAAAAGAACTATTCCATGCATCTCTAATAAACATTATAATTTACAAGAACAAAATTGTAACATATAAAGTTAGTATCAAATTTTATATTCAAATCTTATTTGTGACAGTGTTATTTCCCCACAAGTTTGTTACATGAAATAAAAATATATGTATTTATATAAGCAACACTAACTAGACTCACTAGGTTGTATGTATTTGTGTGTGTATGTGTATGAATATAAAAATAATAAAGAGACCCTGAATTTGAAAGGAGTAGAGGGGCACTTGTGGGGAGTTGGAGGGGGAGAAAAGAGTGAAAATGATGGAAAGTATTCATGCATAAAATTCTCGAAAAGTAGAAAGTTAAAACTATGTATTTATTACAGAAAGGCTCATTTGGGGATCAAATGCTTTATTCAGTCTCTATAAAAAACTATATTAGAAGATGTGTCTTTAAGCCTCTCTGAAATGTAAATGAGTGGAGACATTTGCAATGTGATGGCTAGCCACTACATCACATGCTGTTAGCAGCAAGTGTCCCAGTTACTGGCTTCTGGCATTACTCCAACTGCAGTTGTCTAAGAAAAGAATAAACACTTATTTTTAAAGTTAAATCATTAGCTGTAATGTCAAAAATATGAACATCAATTTCTTTAATTACATACTACAAAAAATTGTCTCAAATAACTTAGAACCTATTATCTAAAATTACTTAATATTTCTGAAACTTGACGTCAATGACGTCCCTATACACTCCTATGAAGAAGATCTAGGACTATCTAGCCTTTGAAACTTACCACCAAAAAGAAGGAAAAAAGAAAAGAGGAAGGAAGGAAGGAAGGAAGGAAGGAAGGAAGGAAGGAAGGAAGGAAGGAAGGAAGGAAGGAAGGAAGGAAGGAAAAGAAGGGGAATTTAAAAGAAAGAAGATTACTAACTAGTTTTTATATTCCCTCAACTGTGGATTAGGTAGGATCTACTAGTCACTCATCAAACTAATTCAGTGGGTCTTAAACAGCAGTTATTTAAGATGCCACTGTCTAACAGAAAGAAAGTGGAGTGCACATATGTAATAAGAAAAAATTGTATTTTTTGTTGTTATTATTCGTTTTGTTTTGAGAAAGAGTCTGTCTACATAGCCCTGGCTGTCCTGGAACTCACTTGTGTAGACCAGGCTAGCCTCAAATTCACAGAGACCCACAAGTCTCTGCCTCCCAAGTGCTGGGATCAAAGGTGTAAGCCACCATGCCTGGCCCAAAAATCGTGTTTAATGAGACCTTCAGTTCTATAATGAACGGGGTGTGTGTGTGTGTGTGTGTGTGTGTGTGTGTGTGTGTAAAAGAGAGGGAGAGAGAGACTGATCCTAAGTAAAATACATTTCTATAGGTTGTGGTCAAAAATATTTCTACAATTAAAACTAGTCTATAACAAGAAGAATACCAAATCATAGCACATTATAATTAGGTACAATGAAGGCAATTTTTAAATAAAAAACTATTCAGCAGAGAAAAATTTGTAAGTCTAATTAAGAATTAAGAATTTTCTAGTCATCCAGATCCGACTATTCTCAAGTAAGTAGATGCCATGGTGGATATAGCTGTCCTCCAGGGCTCACATGTTGAAAACTGGGTCCACAGTGTGATATTAAAAGATGGTGTGATTTTTAAGCAGTCCTAGAAGAAAATCAGGAGGTCATCTAGATAAACCCTTGGAAGTGATTTAGTTCTCAAGCATCATAAAAGAGCTTCCCCTGCCCTCTGGTTTCCTGTCTCACCATGTGACATCTCCATCTACAACCATAAGGACACCCAAAATGAATTCCTCACCAGAACCAATGTCATCAGCATGCCCTTAAATCTCTAAAACTATGAGCTAAATCAGCTTCTGTTGGGGGAAGGAGGGTGAAGTATGAATGAGAGCATGTAGTGTCTGTGTGATCACGTTTATGCATGTGTGTGCACACATGTGCACATGTGTGGGGAGGTTGTGGCTGTCCTCAACTGCTTTCCATCTTATCTTTTTAGGATGGTTCTCTCTCTGAAACTAGTACTGACTGACCAGAGCAGCTAGTCAGCATGTTCTGGAAACCCAGCTGTCTCCACTGTTCCCCAGCAGTAGACTTATGGATGTCTGCAACAACCACACCTGGATCTTTTACAAGAATTTGGGGAATATGAACTCATGTTCTTATGGTTACACAGCAGACACTTTGCCAATTTTGAGCCATTTCATCAGCCCCAACTTCTTTTCTTTACAAAAGCACTCAATTTCCAAGTTTTCAGAATACTAACAGAAAGCAAACCAATACACTAGGATGTAAGCATGTGTAGGTCCACAGTGTCTTTTATTTTCAATTTCACATGTGGATTTTTTTTTGTATTTATTTATGTATATGTTTATGTGTGTATGCTACATATGTGCAGGTGTCTGCAGAGTCTAGAAGAGGGTGTTGGATTTCCTGGAGCTGGAGTTACAGTTTGTGAGACATGTGACATGGATGCTGGGAACCAAACTCGGGTCCTCTGATAGAACAGCAAGTGCTCTTAACTTCTTAACAACTGAACCATCTCTCCAGGCCCTCAAAAGTGAGTATGAACACTCATACATCTTTCCTGAAGCCCACATGTCTCAACAGTTCGTAGAACTGTAAACTACCCAGTCTCTTAAGCACTTACTATACTACATACAGAGGACTGCAGATCAGTCATAATCTGACCAATTAAGAATTATCTTTCCAGGTAAGCTGGTGAGCTAGAAGCCCTCAGAACCACTGGGTGATTACAGTTTGGAAACGAAAAAGGAGTATTTTATCACTCCATCAACTACTTCTCCAGTCCTAGAATTGACCTGATTAACCCTCCAACAAACCTCTTCTACCATGGAACTCTCTGAATTACAGTAACAACTAGTCTGGCAAGATACATCCAGGGGTACAACAGCAGGAACAACCTTATGAGGGTAACCTGCTGCTTTCCAGTTGGTTTTAAGGCCTGCTCCAGAAGAGAAAACTCATGCCTAGTACCATAAATCTGGCTATGAACCCATGGCTCCAGAGCTCACAGGCCTCTGTGGTGAATTTATTACTATTATTCTGCTAAACAGATACAGTATCAAACTGTCCCCTGAATTCATCTTTCTGCAGCCCTCAAACCTCATTGGGGAAGTTTCTTTGTGGCGTAGGCAGCGGTAAGCACAAAGCTCACAACTAATCAGAGTAGAGAGACTAAGTGTCAGTAGAGCACTCAGCCACAAATAGGAAATGTATATCACACTCCTACTCACATCCCAAAGGCTCAGGGACCATCAAGGAAGAGAGGGAAGAAAGATGATAAGAACCAGAGGTGAGGAGGGTAGGTGTGAAACTGCCTTTGGAACATAACAAGGACCACTGCACTGTGAACTCACAGCAGCTGTGTCTGCCTGCATGAGACTGCAAGATCAAGTCAGTCAACATACTAGCATCGAGGGAGGAGGAGTTCACTTCTAACTGAACAGCTACTGCCAAATGATGGCTGCCAGGGGAGGGAGAGCCAGTTTTCTTTAAGGGTGTGGCCCCTGGTAGGTGGACTGCACTCCAGTAGATGGCCCCACACCCATGAGTATAGGAGCAGCACAAACTGAACTTGGTGAGTTATTAAAAAAGAAAGAAGACATGAAATTGGAAGGGGCTGAGGAGGTGGACATGGGGGAGTCAAACAGAAAGGTTGGGGTGAATATTATCTGTACTTCCATGATCTACAACTTTTCAAGTATATTTTTATATTCATTAAAAAATTCTTTATTTCTGTTCATCAGGAAAGTCAAAAACATCTGGTTCAAAATAGTTATGTTTTATCAGGTTAGTGCAAATACAGAATAATCAAACACTGAACCACTGTTCCTGGGAAATATACATATAAGGTTTTATCCAGACTCTTTCTTTCGTAACAAAAGTTCAATCAACCAATCAATATACCAACTTATTTTATGTATGTTTCTGTTTTAAAGCACTTTACAACATTATACCTATATCTGCACTTGAACTAACTTACTTATTTTGTCCACGACACACCAGTTTTCTTATGCTTAGGAACATCATTCAGCACTTCAGCAGTAGGTCTGGGGTCATTTTAAACAAAATCGCAAAAGGAAAAAGGAAAGGAAAGGACTCATTATGAAAAGCAAAACCAGGAGACTGAGTCACCTTATTTAACCTCAGCTGGGAACACACACTGACTTGATCAAAGTTTTTTCTACTTTTTGTATGCTTCTGTTTGTGACTCACTGGAATAGCAGCAGGAGTATTAATTTTCAAATTAGGAAAATTTGCAAATATGGAATCCTCAAATAGTCAAAAAAAAAAAGGTAAAAATCTCCTCTAATTGATGAAAGTGTTCTTATTGAAAGTATTCCACCTCGTGCTGGGAAGATCGTTCAGTCACACAAGCAAGGAGTTGAGTTCAGATCTCCAGCACGCAAATAAAAAGCTAAACACTGCATCTGTTTGCATCTGTAATCCTAGGCTGAAGTAGGAGGATCTTAAATTGTAGACCAACCTGGGTAATGCAGTGAGAGAAACCTTGGCTTTAAAATAAAGTATTCCAGGGCTGGGGAGAGAGCTCAGGGGAAAGTGCTTGCTCTATAAGCACAACGACCTAAGTTTAAGCTCCTGTACCCTCTTTGAGCTATAACCCTCTTTGAACTAAAACCAGGAATAACATGCACCCATAATCCCAGCACTAGGGAGGCACAGACAGGAAGATCCCCAGGGCTTGCTGGCCATCCATTCTAGCCAAATCCTGAGACCCAGCTGCAGTGAGAAACACTCTCTCAAAAACAAAATGGAGAACAATTAAGGAAGATACCAGATGTCAATCTCTGTCCTACACACACACACACACACACACACACACACCATACTCATTCACACTTACTTTCATCTAATAAATGGATAAGAAATGAGAATTAAATATCACCATTATATGACTCCTGGTGAATATAATGAAACTAAACAAGGATGAGGAATGATAGCTAATATCATAAGAATGTTCAAATCTTTCCAATAGAAGCAAAACATCTGAAACTGAATCCAATCAAATCTCTGCATTTCACTGTCCATGTTAAGGAAGCACAGAGAACAACACTATTTAGTATGAAGATACTCCAATTTGTTAATCTGATGTCCTCAAAAGCAGAAGTAATACTACTCAGCTTTCCTTCCCAATAACAGAACACATTCAAAACTGTTTAAAAGAATAATCAATGATCAATGAAAATGTTCTTAGAAGTTTGGGAGGATTAATTCATATAGCTGTTTCTTTTCTAAGATTAAGGGGATAGAATGCTGATCATAAAGCTGTAAGGCAATTTACAGTTCCAAGACACAACATGAGAAATGAAATAATATCTCATTGATCAAAGGTCTTTAATACTGTAATTTTGACTCTCCAAAATGCTACAATCCAAAAAGGGGGAAAAAAAAAAAAAAGCTGGGCCTGGAAGTCTGGGTCTATAAATCCCAGCACCATGACAGGATGAATGGGAGGGTTGCAAGTTCAAAGATACCTGGTTAGCNTCATTAGTGAGCCCCTGCCTCAAAATACAAACAAAAAGAGGGATAGATATGGCTCAATGATAGAGCACTTGCTCACATGCACAATGCCCCATATTCAATGCCCAGTACTTTAAAACACCACTAAAGATAACAACATACACATACTACCTTATTTAAACAATAAAAGCTCTTAAATGTTATTTTCTTTTAAATAATTCTAATAAGCTTACTCTAGAAATAAATTTTTAAAGTAAAAGCTGGCGGGCTGGGAAAATGGCCCAGTAGTAAGACTGCTTGTTGCACAAACATGAGGACCTGAGTTTGAATCCCCAAGACCCACATAAAAAGCTGGTGACTTCATGTGCCTGTAACCCCAGTCAGTGTTGTGGGAGGTACAGACAGAACAGTTTCAGGTTCAGAGAAACCTTGTTTTAAAGGACTAATACAGAGAATGATAGGATGTACCCACCCCTGAGTGTGTAAGTGAGTGCTCATACACACACATGTAATTTTTAAAATACTAATCTTCCTAATAAAAACAACCCGTTTATCCAACTAATGCGCAGTCATTAGAGGCCTATTAGGGGCCAAATATAGAAACGAAGAAATTAAATAAGACACGTACAGTTTTTGAGATGGTATGCTTAAACGGGCAGTTATAGAGTATACTATGTACTACAACAAAAGTACAGTGCTTTCTGAACACATGCCAAGTGTACAGAACCACATCATAAGTTCTAGGTCTTATCATTTAAGTAGAGAAGTTGGCTATCTACAAGGTTAACATGCTCACTTTAGGGTGTGCACCTTCAAGTGCCTGGTGTCTTGGTACACTCAAAAACACAGGTAACACATGATAGCAGTGCTCACTGACCCATACCCTTCATGATGAAAAGAGAGCAAGAACATATACACAGAACACTATACCTCAGAATCAGTGTCATTCCCTACAGCAAGTTCCTACAAGACTTTTAAATGCAGATTTTCAGAATGCCACAATTTTAAGTTTCTTGAGGAACATTATTTTGAGGGAGGAATGAAAAGATCACGAAGAAAAGGAGAGAAGGGAAAAAGCAAGCTAACCGAGAAGGATTAGGAAGCAAAGGGGAAGGGAACCAATAGAAGTATAAAGATATTTAAAGCGGTGACTTAAACACAAATTCAGGAAGTTCAAGGAAACTAAAACAGACATTACAACCACACCCTTGACTCTCATTAAGGGGGGCTGGGGCAGAGTCAAAATGAATAAAAAAGAGGGCTGCCTGCAGGTGCTCTGACATGAAGCTATCATGTGCAATACCCTTGACATATTCCTGGAGATTAAAGACAGCACCTGAATACTCAGCTAAGCCCAGACTTAACTGGTTCCATACTGAGCATCCTAACTACACTACACTTCTGAGACCTCAGTCAGGTCCAAGATCCAGGGTTAGCTACTCACTAAGGACAGGACTAAAGAAAGCAGGAAAAAGTGGACATACAGTCAGGGGAGGGACTTTCAATAAGTGTTAAAGAAACTGATACAGATTAAAATAAAGTCCTTTTGATGAGCACAAACTTAGAAGAAAGAAAACAAAAAACATTAACTGGTATCTACTGAAACTACCCAGGGAAGTAATACACAAGCCTTCCTAGTAAGTAGTTTCTGTTAGGAAGCAGATGAAAATCCATCCAGACACACACAGCTCCTTTCAAAGTTCTTGCAGTCACCTTTTTTAGTTTTCAGAAAACCTCAAGATTTTTGACAGGTGGTATAGAGTCTGCGCACATCCCAGTAAAGACTGGACAACACATTCAAAAAGAAAAAAAAAAATCACACATTTGCCAAATATATAATGAAACCTACAAATACATAAAATAAGGAAATAACATTTTAGGGACGAGGGATATACCTCAGCTGGCAGAGTGCTTGCCTACCATGCACAAGACCCTGGGCTCACTCCCTAATACTGGGGAAAAAAAAACAAAAAAACACCTAAAGGGCCAGCAAAACTGTTCATCATCCAATGGATCTTGTCATGAAGGAATGGCAACCTGAACATTCCAGAACTAACTCCAGAGATGTCCTCTGACTTCCACACACAATTATACATACACACACACTATACACACTATACACACATGCCACAACACATGCACACACACACACACCACAGACACAATTTAAAAATTTTTAAGAATACTAATGATAACATCTCAAAACAGATTTTGCATTTTTAAAACAAGTCAATCCATGCCAAAAAAATTAGCATTTTAGAACATTTTGTATAGTAAAATTATTAATAACAAACTGCAGTCCTGTGAAAGTGCATATTATTCTTTATTACGTGTTGATTTTACTATGGTACTGTATTATTTTGCTGAACTAAAAATAATCTCCAAAAGTCGCCGGG
>LZPO01075887.1:159234-191522 GCA_001675575.1 Neotoma lepida
CATCCCAGGCTGGCTCGAACTCACTTCGTAACCAGGTTGACCTTGAAACTTCTGATCTTCCCACCTCTGCCTCCTGAGTGTTGTGATTACAGGTGTTAACCACGGTGCCCATTTTTATGCATGGCTAAGGATAGAACCTAGAGCTTCCTGCATGCTAGGCAAATGTCTTAGGGTGTCTATTGCACAGCAACTCACATAAAGGAAATGTTTAATTGTAGTGGCTTGCTTACAGTTCAGAGGTTCACTCCATTGTCGTCATGGTGGGACATGGTGACACACAGGCAGACATGATGTTGGAGAAGTAACTGAGAGCCCTCCATCTTGCAAACAACAGGAGGTGGTCTGTCTCACTGGGAATGACTCGGGCATATGAGACCTCAAAGCCTGCCTCCACAGTGACACACTTCCTCCAACNAGGCCACACCTACTCCAACAAAGCCACACCTCCCAATAGTGCCACTCCCTTTGGAGGGCCATTCTCTTTCAAACCACTTCAGCAAGCATTCTACTAACAGAGCTGCGTCCCTAACCCCTGAGGCTGCATTTTCTATCCCTTTGCCACAGTTTCAGAAGTTTCCCTANATTTGCTTTTGTCTGCAGAATAAGAGACCTTCTCTCACCCTCCACTCTACACCTGCCTTTGAAAGAATGACTGTGACAAACAGGATGGGAATTTTCAGAACCCATTCATGCCTAACATCACCCATAAAGCTGTAGCCAGAATGTTTCTCCGGTCCTGTCCGGTCCCACCAGGTCCATGTGGTCCCACAGCCGTTTATAAAATAATTACTCAGAGGCTTATATTAATTATAACTGCTTGGCCATTAGCTCAGGCTTATTATTGACTAGCCCTTACACTTAAACAGCCCATTTCTATTAATCTATATGTCGTCATGTGTTCCATGACTTTACCTGCGACCCATTACATGTTGCTCCTTGGGCAGCTGGCTGGCATCTCCTGACTCAGCCTTTCTCTTCCCAGAATTTTCCTTGTCTGCTTATCCCGCCTATACTTCCTGCCTGGCTACTGCCTAATCACCATTTTATTTANTAACCAATTAGAGTAANACATATTCACAGCCTACAGAAAGACATCCCCATCATAAAGCTGACACCACAAGGACAACATACAAAAATGTTGCTTTTATTTGTGCTCTTAGGCTCAACCTAAGCTCCCCTTAAGCCAAAAGTTGGTCCCTATCATGACTGGCTCTCTGCCCTGGAAACAGTATATACCGCTGATGTGCTCATCATCATTGAGAGCCAAGTACTGGGGGAAGTCTTGCCAGGTTTTGCCTTGATGATCACTAATGAGATGAGAGACATCTGAATCCACTTGGTTCCTGGAAGTCTAGGGAGTTTGTCGATTCTGTCTCAAGAGGCTTGGGAAACTGAGGCAAAGAGAGTAAATCTGTGTCTGTCTCCTTTTCTTCTCTACGCTCAAGGGATCCACCAGGTAGTCACATGTTAATCTCCACCATGTTCACTCAGCCCTTTCCTTCCCAGTTTTAGGCAAGCTCTTCCTGAGGACACTTTTCTTTGNCCACTGGAGACACTAGTTATAATAAGCACTTCGGCAAATTTGGGCTAGCGGTAACGAGCCTGTGTGTGGCACATGTTGTTGTTGTTGCTGCTGCTGTTTTACACTGAAACTCATCCCTAGCATTTAAAAATTGGATGATTTCATAGCAGAATCTATAATTCCGGCTTCTNGTGAAAACTGGAAGATCTTGGTAAACAGCTATGTGCCAACACTCAGCTGGAGTACAGCCACCTCCCACACAGCTGTGGTATTTGCCTGCACTCAGACCCTGCCACCTGCTACACAGCTGTGGGTGTCCTGCCTGAGCTCAGGCCCTGGCTGATCACCACTCATTTCCAGCTTTGACCTACCCAGATGTTCTGACTTCATTAAAGCCAGAGAGAAAGATTGTTTGGGGGACATTACCCCAAGAACACAGGTCTAAGCCAACGTGAGAAAATATAAAGAATTTGGTTATCTTTGCAGAAATAGAAGAAAGGATAAATCTGACAATAACACTGTAACAAATGATCTNTTAATAGTAAAACAAANGCCCTCCACATTCAGAGATCTTAATTATGCTTGAGCCCCTCCCACAAGGGATGCTGTCATGTGAGGTTTAGGGAGATGGTGNTGTGGATTAGGCANTTGCTTTGAAGGTAAGAGGACTGATGTTCAGATCCCCAGAGCACACATAAAAGCTAGGCAGGCTAGACTAGCCAGAATTGGTAAGCTGAGGTTCAGTGAGAGACCCTAGCTCAATAAATAAAGTGGCCAGCAATTGANCAATATGTCTACTCCTGGAACCCATTCAGTCTAACCCAGNCCATGCNCATGTNCATTTGCACCTGTATACATGTACCCTCACACGTGTGACTATGCATACACTGCACACACCACCCACTCATACATAGGTGGAACAGTTAAGAGAAGAACAGTAAACTTTGCTTTACTGGTGGAAGAGCTGAGCCTCAGAGCAAAATTCCTTGGCAGAGTNGCAAAGNNAGTAAGTCATGGAACTNNGAGNTCAGTATGCCTGACTTTCNGACGGTGAGCTGTACAGTCTCAGATGGGTATTAGCGAGCCTTTCTCAAGGGGTTAAAGATGTTCTAATCAATTGTGGCATTTAGTTATAGAGGCTCCTCCTCTAAAGGACCATTTGCCTTGGCACTAAGTTAGGTGTGTTTTCGTCCTTCCTCCCCTCCTCTCCTCTCCCTACTCTTTGTCTTCTCGTCTGTCTCCTTTCTTTCTTGAATATCAATTATTTATTCTTGGAAAGTTTCATACATGTAAATGATGTATTTGATTGCATGCTGAATTCTTCTCTCTCACCCCTCCCAACCCCCTCCCATATGTTTGTTTCCCTCCCTTCATGTCCATTGTCTGTCTTTTACCTGTAACTGCTAAGTCCAGTTAGTGTTGCCTGCCAGAATACTGGCTAATCTTGTCTCCTTGACCCTGTGCNGGTCTACTGCAGGTAGCTATAACTGCAGTAAGTTCATGAGTGCAATGGCCATGTCACACCAGCATGTCACAACACTGTCCACTTTATTCTCCAGTTCTCNCATTCTCTCTCTCTTCTCTTCANTGATATTCCCTGAGCCTCGGANAGGNTGTCTTTCTGTTTCTGAGTCAGGGTCTCACTCTGTGGCCCAGGATGGCCTAGAANTTATAGAAATCCTCTTGCCTCAGCCTCTTGAGTACTAGNATTAAAAAGGTATATGCCTCCACACCCAGCTTGTTCCTTCTTCCAAATGGAGGCTGCTTTTCCAAGCAGTTCTTGNAGGTCAGGTTTTGGTAGCATGTTTTCACAAATAGCAGCAATTCAATAAGAGTGCTGATTTTATTAGTCCTAGGAGCTTGTTTTAATTTTATTAAATACATATCTGGGCCTGTTGATACACAGGGGGATGGGCTGAAGAAGGGAAATAGTAATAAAATGTACAATCTCTTCTGAGGCGGGCCATAGAAGTTGTTGAAAATGAAACATAAAAATACCACAAAGTAGGGTTTCTCCAAAATGTGAAATAGATATAGAAAAAGAAAGGTTTGATGTGAGCCAAGATGCCCTTCTGTTTGCAGAAATTTATAGAAATCAAAAGATACNTAATACGATTAGCAAACTAATGAATTCAGTACCTGTCAGTTTGAATTTGCATACTTATATGCTCATAGTGCAATGAATCTTCCATTGTNTAATAGATACAATTTACATATGCTATAAACATTTTCTTATGTATTTGGAGACAGTAATTGGTACTTCATAAACATATAATAAAATTTCCTCTCATGAGTTTAAACTAACACGTGATGCTTTATGGTAGAACTGAAGCTGCTGCTGTGTAATAGAGCACAAGAAGGAAATTTGATTATGGAATCATGGTTTTAGATGATGATGAAATTACAGTCCATTTCTAGATGGCAACTCTCATATCATCAATTTTGTACAGACTGTGGAAATAAAGGCACCATGCAAATGATATAGATGACATTTCAGCAACTCCAGTGAGGTGATTTTACAAATGATAGTGTGGTTTAGTGAAGAAATCCAGATGCAGAGAGCTGAAACAGGGACAGTGATGGCTCAGCGAGGAAAAGCACCTGCTTGCCTCATGACCCAGGTTTGGTCCCTAGAACCCCACATAGTGGAAGGAGAGAACTGACTTGCAGAAGTTGTCCTCTGACCTTTAAGTGTGATCCCACAACTCACACACACAAATAAAATGTAATAAATATTTTTTTGAAAAGAGAGCTATATCAAAAATTTTACTATAAGAAAAAAAAGTTTTAAGTGTGTGTGTGTGTGTGTGTGTGTGTGTGTGTGTGTGTATTCCACATGTGTTCAGGTGCCTGAGGAGGCCAGAAGAGGTCATTGGATCCCCATCTTGCTGGAATTACATATAGCTGTGAGTTGCCCACTTGGGTGCCAAGAACTTACTGAACTCAAGTCCTCTGGGAGAGCAGCAAGTACTATTAACCGCTGAGCCATCTGTAGTTGGTTGTTTTTATTCTTTTACTCTTTTGGCTCTTTGCTCTTTTGGAGGACTCACACCNAGCTCCCAAATAGATACACATAGANATTTATTATTACTTATAAGTGCCTGGCCTTAGCTTGGCTTGTTTCTAGCCAGCTTTTCTTAAATTATCCCATCTACCTTTTCTCTCTGGCCTTTTACCTTGTTCTATTTCTGTATATCTTTCTTTCCTTCTTACTCTGTCGCTGGCTGTGTAGCTGGGTGGCTGGTCCCTGATGTCCTCCTCTCCTCCTTTTCTTGCTCCTTCATCCCCTCAGATTTCTCCTCCCATTTATTTTCTCTGCCTGCCAGCCCTGTCTATCCTTTCCTGNCAAGCTGTTGNCNNTTCAGCTCTTTATTAGACCAATCAGGTATTTTAGACAGGCAAAGTAACACAGCTTCACAGTTAAACAAATGCAANATGAAGGAATGCAACACATCTTTGCATCATTAAACAAATGTTCCATAGTATAAACAAATGTAACACATCTTAAAATAATATTCTACAACAGCCATCTCTCCATCCCCTCTTCTTAGTTCATTTGATTAATTTTACAGATTTTTTTNGATGAGACTATTCTGGTATGTAGTGATAATCTAATCTGGGTTTTCAGTTTTGTTGGATATCCTAAAGGAAAATAAGTGTATTTTTAATAAATAATTATAAATTATAAAAAGTTTTTATAGCTATTAAGTTATGAGATTATTCATGTAAAACATAACTATGTAACATTTAACATCACACCTTTGATAGAAAAAAACTATCACATGGCCACCATATGATTCTACCTACTTTTAATACTACTTTTTGAGATCCTCCTCAGAAGAACACAGTGCTCAACAATGCACACAAAGTTTAATGTGAATACCACATTTCAGGACAACCTCTCAGGAGTCCTAAAGGGGCTCTAGAGATAATCTAGTCCAGCCTCCACATCCTTTTCTTTTGGGGACAAAGAAGAGAAAGACCACAGTGCAGAAGATAGCAACAGGGCTGAGAGGTTCTATTATACTTGTTCTCAAAACGCCTTCTAGGTTTACAGAGCAAGAACGCAGAAGCAGCCAGCACAGGAGACTCACTGCTTCGTGACATCTCCCGTCAGCTGTTTTACTTTTTGTCCTATCTTCTGTTATTGTGTTTTACTTAAGAGAAAGTCTTACAGATTTGAACGCTNAAAGTGTCCACGANGGCGCCAACCGATTCAGTTTTCTAGGTTTTAAGCTAGATAATCTTCAAAATACATCTAATCTTTTCTAAAAACAAAGTTTGAAATTGGAAGGGAAAATGNGGGTTCACGACATTTCCACACCTTAACTTTCAGCCTCGATTTTGCTATTTACTAATTTACCTACACCTTTAAGTATTCTCGCCCACGTGACAATTTTTTTTTAAAGAGGTATTTCTAAGGTACAGCTATTCTGGGAGATTACGTCAGCGCCAGCAGTTACAGTAACTACCGTATTGACAGTACTTGTTTTCATAGGGACAAATATTTGAAGTGACGCGCAAGCACAGTTCACACTCAGGTCATTATTTTTCTGTGACTTAAAACATTCAGTTCTGTCGATGCCAGGTGCCTGAGAACTAGCATTAAAAAAAAAAAAAACAATCGTTTTATTTCTCAGATTAAAATTGAGCATAACGCTTAAAATACGCGGCCCTGCTACTCCTTAAAGAGAATATAGTTACGCAGGACCAGGAAGCGTTTAGGGTAGTAGTGCGGCTGCGCAGCCTGCGGAGGGTCAAATCGCCTGCCTTTCCGCNGTCGACCAGCAGGCGGCGCTGCGGGCTAACGCAGTCGCGTCTCCCTAGGGCAAGAGCGTCAAAGGGCGGGAGGTGAAGCGGGCTGATGGACGTTCTATCCCCGACTGCCCTGGTCTCTATCGCTCTTTGTCCTCCAGCCTCCCCCGGGCTCTGGGCCTGCCGGCCTCGGTTGCTAGGCGGAAGCGGGGCGCGGCGGCGTCCGCTGCGGCTGCCCGGGCGTTTGAAAAGCAGCTTAGCAGGCGGCAAAAGGTGCCGGGGCTGCGGGTTTGTGGGGCGCGTTCGTCGAGCCGGGGTAGGGTTAGGGCCTGGTCTGCTGCCCGGGGAGCGGGGCCGGGCGCTGGGGAGCCTTGTAGGCCTGCGGCGTCCGGCCTGCGAGCTTCACGGGGTCTCTGCCCTGCAGATCCCGCCGCCGCGACCATGGTCTCCAAGTCCGACCAGCTGCTCATCGTCGTATCCATCCTAGAAGGTGAGCGGCCTCCGTTGTTTCTCTCTTTCTTTTTCTTTTGCAACTGCTGTTTCCCGAACCTCAGCAGAGTAATGTGTGACCGCGGCTTTGTTAACCTTACGAACCCTGTCATCTCTGCTTTTGTGGTCCCCGAAGACTTGTTCAGTTGCATGGAGCGAGGGCTGTTAGGCAATTGATTTAAACATCTCTCCGGGGAACGTGAGTGCTATTAGGGATAAGTGATATTTAGCGTGACTAGCCGTAGCCCCAGAGANTGTAGAAAAAAACGATTTCCATCAGAAGCAGCCTGTCGATGGCTTTTATATATGAGCTAAAAGGGCCTGCAAAGCACGTTCTGTGCAGCAATCCCTGCTAATGCCATTTGTAAGAACTTGGCCATTGACTTTAATGCACGCTTCGTACCATTTCAGATGTATTGCCGAGGCTGTTCCCTTACGTGTCTTGATGGCGTACCTAGGGGACTACCNTCGTTAAGGTGTATTAAATGATCCTTACATGTTTGTTGAGTGAGTGACATTTGTTTATTGAGGACTGACTGAATGTCAGGTGCTGTGCTGGCAATGCAGGTGCCTCCAGGTCTAGAAGCTAAGAGAGTAAAGTGGGGAGTGTGTCAGGCTGCCATGACCTCCTCTTCTGGGGAACGTTTTCCTGAGATGGCATTTATTATTTATTATTCTGAAAGCTAATAAGGAATGGGTCAGATGACAAGGCTGGACAGATGGATGGTCTGGTTGCAAACAGCACTTGAGGTGTGGGGAAAGGAGGCATGCTTTGCTCTCAGACTCTTCCACAAACGTTGCTTCTATTCAGTGTAGTTAGCCGATTGCAGCTAAGTGGAGGGCATGCGAGTTGTTTGCTAAATTGAAACAGATTATCAGTATGCAGAGTTATCTTGAGAGTTTATCCACAGGTGGTATTGGTTAGACCCCTCTCCCCCCAGGAGAGAGATCTGGTACAATTTGAGAAGAGGGAGGAAAAACAGGCTAAAAATAGTTTCTGAGTTTTGGAATAAGAAATTGACCAGAAGCTATTATAAATAAGAGGAACACTATTAACTGTTGTTCCTTTAATGCTTAAAAACACAAGTTTGAGCAGGGAGTGCTTGGCACACGCCTTTAATCCCAGCACTCAGTAGCTGAGGCAGGTTGATCTCTGTGAGATTGAGGCCAACCTGGTCTACTCATGAGTTCCTCTCACAAAACCAACCAACCAANCAACCAAACAACAACAACAACAAAAACCTTCACAAATAAACAACCACCACCACAAGACTGAAATACTTTTCTAATTGGTTGATAGAGGCTTTTAAATTTAGAACTGGGCCTCCTCTACGAAAAAAGAAAATGAAGAAAATGTAGTGATTTCCTACCTTCCATGATATAGGGGTCTGTTTATTTGGGATGGACAAATTAGTGTTCAAGATACCATATGTTGGACTGCACTATAATAAAAACTTGATGCAGACCATAAATGTGGGTTTGGCAGTAGAATAGGAGTAGTGATTGAAGTGCCTTTCATCTCAAGTTTCAGACAGACAGGGATAGAAGAAAGTCATTTCTGGTAACTAGATAAGCCGGGGTAACAGGAATGAACATGGTGGGTGGAACGAGGCCGGAAGATGACCATGGTAGAGAAAGGTGGATATTTAGGAATATTGTACTTGGTCAGAAAGAACAAGAATGAATCGCCTTTGGAGGACCTTGAAAATCAAGGAGTTTAGAGTTATTCTAAGAAAAGGGTTGGTGGCTGTAGTCCTAACTAGAAGAATAAACTTTGTTTGGTGTAGGAATTATATTCAGGAGAGCAAAGCTGGAGTCAGGGATGTTGGTTAGGTTGCTACCACAAACATCTCTAAAACTGGAGTGTGGTCCTCACCCCAGCTCTGGTAGTGTTTACGTTCAAGCTGGAAGCCTGGGATTCATCACCATCCTTGATTCCATTTCTGTCACCATCATCCAAAGGATCACCAAGAGTTGTTGATTTTATTATAGGTGCTGCATACGCTCAGATGAGTCTCCACTGTGTGCCTGGCTACATACCTTCATGATCACCTCGCCTGCAGTGATGATCTCATTCTGTTTTCCATTTTCTTCCCTTCCAGAATCAACTACTGTCCTAAGCTACCTTGCANTAATCTTTCTGATCTGTAGATCATGTCTTAAAATCTTCCAGAGTTCNCATAATGTCTGCACTCTTAGAGTAGCAAACATGGCTCCTTATGGTAAGACTTCTACTGGCCCTTTAGGTTTCTTANGTCCCCAGAACTCCAGTTATATCTAGCTACTTATAATTTCTTAGCTACGCTTCTAGAAATNCGTCTTATTAAAAGGAACTGAATTTCTCCCATCAGGCCAAATCATGGTGTGCTTGGTTCCAGGATAAAAAAACAAGACTTCTGTTGTCTGCCTCTTACTGTGATAAAGACTGGCCAAGGGCCGCTGGGAGGCAGGGAAGGCTTATCTCATCTCACAAGTTCCAATCCCTCTTCACCATAGAGGGATCAGAGCAGGGACTGCAGCAGAGTTCCTGGAGGAAGATGCTTACTCCCCAGGGCATCTTCAGCCTGCTTTCTTTTATACCATAGAGGACNACCTGCCCAGGGGTGGCACAGCCCACNTCACAACTGTCATTAGTCAAGAAAATGTCCCATGGACTTGGCTACAGGCCAATCTGATGGAGGCATTTTCTCAATTGAGGGTCCCTCTTCCCAGGTGACTCCAGCTTATGTCAAGTTGGCAAAAAACTAGCCAGCACAGAGTTTAAAATAAATGCCTCTGGCTGACGTTTTTAAAGGACAGTTTCAGATTCTTTATTTACGTTTGTATCTGTGTGATACACATGTGTACACCTGTTCATGCCTCTAGAGACTAGAAGCCAGCTTTGGGTCACCTCAACTACTCTACCTGTTCTCTGTGAAGCTGGGAGCCAGTGAGCCTCAGTGACCCTGTTGTCTTGGAGCTCATGTTATAGAAGCTGCCATTACAGGATGCTTGGCTTGTGACTCCAAACTCCGGCCTCATGATTGAGCAGCAAATATGCTCTGAACTGTCTCTCTGTCCCTTAACTGACATTCTTAAAACTGCAGTCAAGTCTTTTTCTTTCTTTTTAAAACCAGAGCGTTTATTTTGTGACTGACTGTTGAAACTCTCAAGATGAACTGGACACTGCAACAGTTTNCCCTCTCAGTTTGGGTNGTGGTCTTCATGGAACCCGTCCTTGGGCCATCTTCTAGGTGCCTCATTGGTGCAGTCCTGGTAATATTTCGTCTCTTAGTCTGGGCACTCCAGTTTTACTTTCTCTTCCGTGGGCAGCCCATGTTTGTCACAGGTTGACTTCGGAAGGCCTTTGGGTTACAGAGTGGCACAGTGTATGTCTTGATGCAGTGCTTTCCAAATAATGCGCTTCCTTTTCAACTGCCTCTGCCGGGGCCAGAGAGCCCCTGGGTTTGGTTTTGGTTTGTTTGGGTCTCATGTCACCCAGGCTCTTTGCCTCCACTTCCCAAGTGTTGGGGTTGTCTATGTGTGCCACCATCTCATCAAATCCAAGTCTTTCCTGCCCATTCAATTCCTAACCAAGTAGCATTAATTGGGGTGAATAACATGGGAGGGGGCTATTTATTTAACAGTGGTTAAAATTCCCCTCCTTATGATCCCCTCACCAGACTGAAAAACCAAAATAATTGCCTCAGTGCGAGACTGTTAGGGATTCTTTTCTGCTGTTTATTTTCTTTCAGTTTTGAACTTTTTCTTTCCTCTAGACCCTTGGTTTTCTTTTTAGGGCAAGTACCTGTTTTATTCTTTTTAAAGCCGTTTATTTTACCACTTGCTTTTCTTTTTTTGGTGTACTTATTTGTGAGGCTTTCAGGCCCATCTAGACCTACCGAGCCTGATCCTACATTTGTGCAGGGTCCCTAGGTGATTCATATGCACATTAATGTTNGAGAAGCAGTAATGGCTCAATTACAGCTTCAGTTTGTGAAAGTAAGTGCAGATGCATTTGTGAGATAGTTTATGCAATGTGCAAGCCAGCTACCTGGACATACACTGGTATTTAAAACACGCTTTGTGATCCTGTTTGATTTCTGTATGTACGTGTATTCTTTCTTCAGGTCGCCATTTCCCCAAACGTCCAAAGCATCTGCTTGTGGTAGAAGCCAAGTTTGATGGAGAGCAGTTGGCTACTGATCCCGTCGACCACACCGACCAGCCCGAATTTGCTACCGAGTTAGCCTGGGAAATTGACAGGAAAGTGCTTCATCAGCACCGGTGAGGCTGCTCTCAATTTGTGTCAGCATCTTTGCCTTTTATAACTTACTGCTTATGCTGATAATCATATTTGTTGAGTGTTTTGTTTTGTGTGTGTGTTTACTTTTGAGACAGGGTCTCTCTTTGTTTCATTTCTTGTTGCTGTGATAAAGCACCCTGGTGAAAGCAGCTTAGGGAGAAGGGGTAATTTAACCCACAGTCCCATGTTACAGATGTCACTGGAGGGAAGTCAGGGTTGCAGGAAATTGAAGCATCTAGTCACATTACATCAGCAGTTAAGAGCAGACAGCAATGCATTAATGCTTGCATGCTTGTGCTCAGCTCATCCACTCTTAAACAGTTCAGGATACCCTGCCTGAGGAATGGTGCTGCCCACAGTGGATGAGTCATTGTACTGCAAGTAGACTCAAAGTATAGCATCATACTTTCTTTTATGAATTTTATGACTGGAAAGTCAAGAACAGCAGTACTTTTATTTATTAAATGACTAAAATTATTTTTTAAAGGAGTTTTTGTTTGCTTTCATTTGTTTTGGTTTGGTGTGGTTTTTTAAGACGGGGTTTCTCTGTGTAGCTCTAGCTGTCCTGGAACTAGCTCTGTAGACCAAGGCTGGCCTTGAACTCACAGAGATCTGCCTGCCTCTGCCTCCCGAATAGTGGGATTAAAGGCGTGCGCCACCACTGCCTGGCTTAAAAATATATTTCTAAAAACTGGGCATACTATGGTTTGCCTCTAATCCCAATACTCTGGAAGTGAGGGCAAGAAGAGTTCAAGGCTGGCCTGGGCTATGTAGAATTCTGTCTCCCAAGAGAAGAAAAAAAAAAAAGGAAAAAACCCACCACCATCAAAACTCGCACACATCACTTCAGTACTAAATCAAGTCAGAGCAGAAAATTAGCAAAAGGCAAGAATTCTCAAGAATGCTTTTATTGGTGGATTATGCCATAGATTTACTTGAAGGACTATTACATTCCTTTTTTTTTTTTTAAAGGACTTATTTATTTTGTATACAATGTTTCTCCTGCATGTGTGTCTGCATGCCAGAAGAGGGCACCAGATCTCATTACAGATGGTTGTGAGCCACCATGTGGTTGCTGGGAATTGAACTCAGAAACCTCTAGAGGAGCAGCCAATGCTCTTAACCTCTGAGCCATCTCTCCAGCTCCGACTATTAAATTCTTAATGAATGCTAAAATTTTGTCTTTGCACTGGTGTTCAGAATTTTTGGTTATGCTGAGTTCTTGTAATTGTCTCAGCACCATGTGATATACTACTCTAATTATTTAAGAATTCCTAGGTGAATTTTGTGCTGAGTGGAGTGATTCCATTAGATAAGTGATGGCAACGTCTATTCAGCTCTGTGCATGAGCTGGAATAGGGCTTCCCAGATTCACAAAGAGCCCACACTACCAGTCACTGTCATCTTACAGAACACTGTCAAGTGTTGTATTACTAAATTTTAGTAGTTAGATGTTAGGACATTTAATTCTTTTTTTTTTAAGTTTACTTTTATTTTAGCTATAAAGAAAGCTATAAACAAATATGTATTTTTATATGTGACAGTATGGTATAAGAAAGAAACTTTTTTTTGGTCATTCATAAACATTCATGGTAATTTCTGACTTGCAGAAGGCCATCACAGGTGTGTAGGAAAAATTGACCTAGTTGGTATACAGATGAGTAGATAAAAATAGTGGTTCTTTCCAGTTAAAAAACATTTAGAAAATATAGACTAGATANTAGTTGGCCCACAGACATGTAATCTGGACAATAAAGTTTTCTTAAGGCTGCTAGAAACTTAGTATTATAAGAAATTGCTTATTGCTCACACACATCCTTGTGCAGGTTACAGCGTACNCCTATCAAACTCCAGTGCTTTGCCTTGGATCCACTGTCTTCTGCCAAGGAAACCATAGGCTACATTGTTTTGGACTTAAGAACTGCTCAAGAAACAAAGCAGGTATTGTCCTTTCGGNTTTGTTAATTANTGTGATAGATAGTTGATTGAATACATANCAGATGAAAGGAAAGAACAAGATACTGGGCCAGTTGCAGATCATGGCCTCAGGGTGATGCAGAGATTCGAAAGCTTTAGTTTTTGAGTTGGATTTGAAAATTCCAGCCTTGTACTTGTTCTNGTGAATTGTATTTTGTAGGCGTAAGTTTTCTCCGGTCCTGCGGGCCCCGAGTTCCTCCAGTCCNCCTGGCCCCACAGCTGCTTATAAAATAATCACTCAGAGCCTTAATATTATTTACAAACTGTATGGCCTATGGCAGGCTTCTTGCTAGCTAGCTCTTATAGTTTAACTCAACCCATAACTACTAGTCTATGTATCGCCACGTGTTCAGGGGCTTTACCTGCATCCCATTACATGTTCCTAGGGTGGCAGTCTGGTGTCTCCCTCCCTNCGCCTTTCTCTTTCCTGTCTCTCCTTGGATTTCCTGCCTGTCTATAACCTGACTTGCCATAGGCCAGAGCAGCTTCTTTATTAACCAATCATAGCAACACATAGTCACAGCATACAGAAAGACATCCCNCAGGAGTCTTTCTCCAGGAAGCTTGTCTGAAAGTGCAGACCCNCATGGAAGTGACCATGGAAGTGACTGCCCCTGCAGCGTGCTGAGCCTCTCTTTTGAGGCTGTCCTCCTCCGGTGCCTCAGTTCAGTGAACACTCGTCTCTCTGTTCCTGCAAGTTCTAAATCCAGAAGTCTCTTGGACACTTTTCCTGCTCCCTCCTTCGTAGCCGTCCAGTCCAGAGGATTTTGTCCCCTTGGGATCTATTCTGCATTTTCACAGCTGCTGCCCTAATTTAAGCTTCATTGTTTCTTACCTTGGCTATCAGAACTTCCTACTTGGCCTCTGCTTCCTAGTTCTGTGTCCTTGTAGTCACATTACTCAGTTGTGTCTCGTAAATCCAGGCTGAGGACACTCTGCTTTCCCAAACCTTCCTCAGGAAACTAGACTTTCCAGAACTTTTAAGACTGAGGCAGGAGAATTAGAGTTTTGAGGTCAGCTGGACTACATACTAAGACCTCACCTTCTCCAAAATAGTCCTAAAATCTGATGATTAAAAGTTTGTGTCAAGCCAAAATAAATGTTTTTTAGAGACAGTTTGAAGTAGCAGTACCTGACCACAGGGCTCTCGCTTGTGTCCTTGAGTGCTGCGATGCATATGGGCTCACACTTCGGCCTGCATCTCAACTCCTCATAACAGCAACAGCAGCCACTGGGTATGGAGCACACCTGTAATCCCGTTCTGGGAGGCAGAGGCAGGCGGATGTCTGTGAATTCGAGGCCAGCCTGGTCTACAGAGCAAGTTCCAGGACAGCCAGGGCTACACAGAGAAACCTTGTCCTGAAAAACCAAAAAACCCCAGCAATAACAAAAATTGTACCAAAATAGACATTTTTTTATTGTTGTTGTTCTAATAAAAATATTGAATATGTTTCAATCAACATTGCTTCCAGCTCTGCCCCAGGTCTCAGGATTGAACCTAAGGTCTCTTTCATGTTAGACATGCATCCTACCACTGCGCTGTATCATTAGCTCTTCTTGAGACCGATCACACTGTTACCCCTGCTGGCCTCAGACTCGATGTGTACCTTGCAGGTCTCACCTCTCAAGTAGCTGAGACTATAGGCTATGACACCAGGCTTGCCTTGTTTTCCTTTTTACTGACTGTATCTCTCTCAGGCTGGTATAAATCTTACGTTTCTTCTATTATTATAGTAATCATTAGGGAGCGTCTAAAAAAGAGCCTAAAGGTTTTCACAGTACTCTTCAACAATAACTCACTTAAAGGTAGGCGTGTGGGCCAGGGCCGGCTGGCCTTGGACTTCTAGTGCTCCTGCCTCTGCTTGTCAGAGTACTGCAGTTATAGGAATGCTCCACAATGCCCAGCTACATTAAAAGCATTTTTTAAATTTTAAAGTTACTGTTTTTTTCGGTCTCATTCATCATTTTTGTTTTTCCTTTTCCATTTTTTTTTTAATTATTTGTGTCTGAATGTGTGCTTACACGTGTGCACGTGTGTGAAATGGCGCCCCTACTGACTATAGTTCCTGCACCTGGGGTGCACTTTGTTGTGGCTTGGCTATGTCTTCTGGCTGGTCTGGTCNCTGGGATCTCTGAGGGTGCCATCTTGGGGGTGGTCAGGTAGTTTAACCTACCGAATCCTCTAGAAGGTCTTTGTTGTCAGTATCTGCCAAGTAAATGGCTCATGGTGCAGAACTCCTTGGGCCTTTTCCTTAACACTTTATGCTATTTCTTAGTAGTATCGTAGTCACTGATCTGTTGCCGTGAAGAGACACTGTGACACTTACAAAGGAAAGTTTAATCTGAGGGCTTGCTTTCAGTTTCAGAGGCTTATTAATCCATTGCCATGGTGAGGAGTGTGGCATCAGGCATGGCAGGCATGGTGCTGGAGAAATAATTGAGAACTACTTCCTGATCCAAAGGCTGAGAGAGACACTGGGCCTGGTGTGAGCTTTTGACACCTCAAAGCCACTCCCAGTGACACACTTCCTCCAACAAGGCCACACCTCCTCCATAGTGTCACACCTCCTAATCCTTCTAATCCTCTCCAACAGTTCAACTCCCGGTGACTAAGCATTCAAATATACATATACGGGGGCCATTCTTATTCAAACCACCACAAGCAGTAACATTTTCTTAATTGATATGAACAAGAAGAAAAGACCTAATAGCAGTACTGAGCAATGCAGTTAAGGGAACAGATGATTAATTAGGCTTTTGTTACTGAAGGATGTCATGAGATTGGAGACAGAAGGCTGAAGATAGACATGTGTTGTCTTCTCCCCTGTGAAAGCATTGGAATGGGAGCAGAGAAGACAGTCTGAGTGCTTCGCTGTATTTCTCAGAGGGAGATTTAGTTGCTGGCTTCCTAATTAGGATTAATTTCTTTGGAAGAAAATGTGGAAAGACATTTTNTTGTGTTCTGAGACAGGGTGTCACTATGCAGCCTTGGCCAGTCTGAAAATCACTGTGTAGACCAGGTTGACATGGAACTCAGAGATTGGCTTGCCTCTGCCGCCTGAGTGCTGGGATTAGTGGTTGCACCATCATATGCCTGGCCTATATTTTTTAAGAGGTGAAAGGTATGAAAAGGCTATGGGGAAAGAGTGAAAACCTTAATGAACATTCTGAGTACTTGTCCCTGTAAGTTTCACCATGCTTTCTGTTTTGTTATCTAGATACCTAAGTGGTACCAGTTGCTGAGTAACAAATACACCAAGTTCAAGTCTGAGATACAGATCAGTATCACTTTGGAAACAGATACAAAAGCACAGGTGGATAGTTTTAAAGCAAAAGGAGCCCCTCCTCGGGATGGAAAAGGTTTGTCATCCTCTGCCTCCCATGGGTTTTTGGTTGGTTTGTTGTTGTTTTGTTTTAAGACTGGGTCTCAATTAGAACAGGCAGGTCTGGACCTCACATGTAGCCGAGGCTGGTGTTATACTCCTCTTCCTCCTGCATCTGCCTCTCGATTGTTTGGGTTATGGGTGTGCACTGACACACGTGGTTTTGTGCATCTCCCTTAAAGACCTTGCACAAGTCCTCTGCTCTTTAGGAAGGGTGATGTCACAGAGCTGTGTGCAGGATTAGAAGCTGATTTACCCTGTACATCAGCAAACATGATCTTGTGAACACAAGTAACATGTGCAGACTTGTTTACAGAGCTCTTGTTTACAAATCTTAGAATCTGGGGAGGCTTTTGTTTCTTAACTTGATAGATACTCGAACAGAGAATTCTATATTTTAAAAATTATTACTTAGAAAAATTTTCTTTCCAGGATGAGCATAGAAACGCTCTCAAAGGTAGTCTGTTTGTTATTTGACTGTAGTTTAACAAAGTACATTTTTTAAATTTAAAATTTTTTATTTATTTGTTTATTTATTTATTTAGAATCAGAATCTCACTGTGTAGCCCTGGCTGGATGGAACTTGCTATGTAGACCAGACTGGCCTCAAACCCACTGAGCTCTCCCTGTCTTTGCTTCTGCCCTTGCCTCTGAGGGCTGGGATTACAGACATGCACCAACACACCTGGCACACTTATAGTGCACTTTTAATGTCTTAGTGATATTGGAGAGTGCAGAATGTTCCCTGTACCTTCTGTATGTACTGCCAGGGTAACTCGTCCACTACAGCTCAGCACCCCAATGTCGGTGCAACTGATGAAATGTTAGTGATGTGTTCTCACCAGAAGTTCGATTTGATTAGATTTCTCTCTGTGTGTGTGTGTCTGCATGTATGTTTGCATCTTGCGTGTGTGCCTGGTGCTAGTGGAGTAGTGGAGGTTAGAAGGTGTTGGATCCCCTGGAACTGGAATTACAGTTATGAGCTGCCAGGTGGGTGCTGGGAACTGAACCCTGGTCCTCTTCAGGAGCAGCAGTACTCTTAACTGCTGAGCCATCACTCCGGTCCGGATTTCACGTTTGGCGTTGTCTATTCTTTAGGTTTTAGTAACTGTGTGCTAAGTCAGTGGGTTTTGATTCGGGTGATGCCACATACCCCATGTAATTGCACTCAGAAGAGATTCACTGTTACTGGTATCCTTTGTGCTCTGCCTGTTCAACATTCCCTTCCCTCAGGTCCCTGGTTGTAGCTGAGGTACATCCAGAGAACTCATGTGGTGGATAACTAATCTCCAAAGTCCTGATGGAATTTGGAGTTGGGACCTCTGAGAACTGACTGGGCTGTGGGCTCTACTTTTATGAATGGACTAATTCTGTTCATGGACTAATGATTCCTGTGTTACCAGGGGTGTGGGTTAGTGTGCATTAGAGTGGGGCTGCCTTTGAAGTCACTTTCGCTGTCATGCCCCCCCCCCCAGTACCATGCCCTGCACGACCTTAGGACCCTGAAGAATTCCCATTAATAAGGGTCTTACTTAAAGAAAAGGCTCCTCATGACTTCCCTGCCATGAAAACTGTAAGGAATTTTCTTTATAACTTATCTAGTCTCCACTGTTGTGATACAGTCATAGAAGACGTGCTAAGAAGCTGCTGGTTTTTCTTGCTGTCTGTGTGGCGCTGCCTCCCATGTCATACCATTGGAGTCGTATTTTCTGGCACAGGAAGATATTCTGGTTTTATCTTGTTTTGTCTGTGTTTCAGCTCTCAGTTCAGCCATTTCTCTAAGGATCTCCACTTCCTGTTACTAAAAATGTTTAGAGGTCAAAGCCCAGGTGTTAGGCATGTTGATTCCTATTTTGTTGTTATTTTGTGGACCAAGTTATGTAATGTGTGTACGTGTGTTTACATACACATACATACGTGCGTATGTTTGAATACATAAATAGTCTTAGTCTGTGCTGCTATGACAGAATACAGACTGTATAATTTCTCACAGTTCTGGAGGCTTGGAAGGCTGTGAGGACACNAGCATCTCATGGGGGTCTTATTGATGTTCTTCATATGACAGAAAGCAACAGGCAAGAAATGCACTTCCTCTGTCAAGCCCCTTTATGAGCACAGCTAGGCCCATTCTTGAAGGAGCTGTCTTGACTTCTCCGTCTCATCTGCTTTTTTTTCCCTGTGTGAGTGTTTGCCTGCCTGTGTGTGTGTGTGTGTGTGTGTGTGTGTGCAGTGTCCTCAGTTTTCAGAAGAGGGCATTGGATCCCCCAGAAGTAGAATTACAGACAGTTGTGATGTGGCTGCTAGGAACTGAACCCAGGTCCTCTGCAAGAACAGCCAGTGTTCTTAACCACTGAGGTGTGTCTCTCCAGCCTGAGACTCTGATCTTAATACCATCATCACGGTCGCCACAAAGTTTCAGCTCCTGAGTTTCAGAAGAGATACAGATGAACTATAGCATACATACACCTATTTGTATGTATTTATCCATGTTTTTAATATTGTACAGTATGTATTCAAATCGACACTTAATTCCTTTCTGTGTCACAAGATTTATCCTTATTTTTCTTTATCTCCAAACTTAGAGTTTGTCTCTTTGGTCTTAAGAAACCGCGTACTTTCTGTTTACTTTTCTTTTGTTGTTTTGAGATAGTCTTGCAATGTATACTCACTATGTAGCCCAGGTTGGCCACAAATTCATAGCAATTCTTCTGCTTCNGCGTCCGAGTGTTGGGGTTATAACATGAGCCACCGTGCCCAGCTAGAGAAGCCTGTTACAGATACTGTCTTTAACCCCTGAGCTCTGTTGGCCTTGCCTCACAATGGGTTAAAGTGCTTCAAGTGTCCAATAGCATGCTAAGTGCTCTGCTTTCCAAGTTTCATTTGGTCTTCAACAACCACATAAAACCGGAGACCAAAGAACATACAGTTTTCTGATACAACTAAGTGACCCTGGGATTGGGGTTTCAGCCTTTGGCTTAAGTGTCCATGCTCTTCACCGTAGGCTGTTCTCAGCCAATGCTACAGTAAACGTTCCTTTGGAGTGAACCCCTAGAGGAGAGGGCCTGCCTGCTGATGGCCTGAGTCTGTAGATTTTCATAAGCCGTGAGACATCCCCACCTGTAGTGTATGCTAGTGAGCCACTAAGAGTGCCCACTGCCTGCATTCCCCCAGCACTTTTACCTAACTTTAGTTCGTGTATGTCCTGTTCTTTTCCTTCTTTAACCAGTTTGGAAACTCAGCCCTGTCTAATCTTTTCACTGTGTTGATCTCCTGTCAAAAGTTTTTGATGGTTTTCCCATACTCTTAAAAAACAAAACCATAAAAATTATTTGACAAAATTCAGTGTGCTGAGGTCTGCCTTGTGTCTACAGCCACAGCTCTTTCTGTAGTCCTCACTCGGTGATGTGTCACTCCTCTCTCAGTTCTCTGTCTTTGTATTATTTAATAGTGGGCACTGAGCATGGGCCTCAGACATGCTAGGCAGCGGTCCTTCTGGTGAACTATGTCATCAGCCCTTGTTTTGTAGATTTGGTTTTGAGATAGTATCTTAGTTGCCCATGCTGGCTTTAAACTAGCCCTGTGGCTCAGGCAGGAGGACCTTGGACATGGAGTCCTTTTGCTCCCTCCGTATCTGGGATTATAAGGCTGCTTCACGAGGCTTCCTCAGCCTTCATTTCTCTGGCTTTGTTAAGTGGCCCTTGCTCCTGGCTCTGTTACAAACTGTCCTCTGTCTGGAACATGCCTTACAGTCCCCTTGGTCTCTGTTTGTTACCTCTCTTTCAGCCAAGTCTGGCATATTCTTCACTCCAGAGTGCACAGGTTCATAAAGAAACGTGTGTTACATTCCTTTTCTGTGTGGCCCATTAAGTGATTTAAAAAATACTTTACTTCAGAGTATTGTTTTTATGTACAGAAAAATAAAGTTAAAGCTACCTAGAAGAAATTAAAAGAAGCCTGTTGAGATGCCGTGTCCATGAAAATGGCCAATTTCTTAATTAAATAAATATAACAAGCTTTTAAATGTTTATGATGAGCCAGGCATTGTGAGATGGGCCTGTAATCCCAGCACACAAGAGGTTGAGACAGAATGATTGTTGTGAATTCAAGGCCACCTTAGGCTACATAATAAGTTCTAGGCCAGATTGGGTAACAGTCAGTTTTGAACCAAACTGGGCTATATAACAAGATCTTATCTAAAAATAATAAAATAATTTATGGGAACTTACAGTCTAATATAATTTTGTTTTTTTGTNTGTAAAGTTCCTGCTAACCTGCCTGGAGTTGACCCGAAGGACATTGTTGCAGTGTTGAATGAGGAGGGAGGCTACCATCAGATTGGTCCGGCAGAGTACTGTACTGACCCCTTTATTTTGTCAGTGACCATAGCATTTGCCACCCAGTTGGAACAGGTAAGGTATTCCCTCAGATAAATGATTTTATTAAGAGTTTGAAATCGTGAGCAATTATGAAATCTGTGAGCAATTGTATTCACGTGTACATACCCACACAAACTCACACTTCTCATGCATATTTAAAAGTAAGTACAAAAATCTTTTAAAATGTTTTCATGCTAGTAATCATTTTTTTTGCTGTAGATTTCAATATCTTGGCAACAAGAGAATAAATTAATTTCAGGATTACAGAGACAGACCATCAGTAAGCAGTGTTTGTATTTGTTTATGTGGTATCGTAAGGACGGATGAAAGGGACTTCTACATTTGCTTTTTGGAACAATATACTTTTTGTAGAAATTAGCAATGTCAGGAACATTTGGGTTGGGGATTATATTTGACTTTGTTTATATGCTCACAAACGTTAGCCTGTTGTTGATGGTGCTAGCAGAAGATAGATGTTCTGTGTCAGAGTCAGAGGACTTTGTTACACTCAGCATAGTGAACAACACAAAAATTGGTATATTTTCTTCAGCTCCTCTTACCCTATCCTTAGTTACTTTTCTATTCTGTGATAAAACCGTGAGCAAGGCACCTTATATAGAGGTTCATTTGCATTTAAGAGGCCATCGTGGCAGGAAGCCATGAGAGCAAATGGCAGGAAGCACATTGGTGATTTTTCTNTACCTGGGACAGGAAAAAGGTGGTTGTGACTGCTCCCTGGTTACATTGTTTCCACTTGGGTGACACTAAGGTGNTGAGTTTTTCCTCTCCTCACTGACTTGCATCTAGANAAACAAGCGGAGACAGACAGCGCTGAGCAGGGTTAATACAAGAGTACNGAGGAGCAGAGAGGGCGGCCCCTTCAGTGCTGGATGGCTAATCTTACTTCCTTTTTAAAGTCTTGAAACCTTTGAATAAACTCAGTGTCTCTAAATTCTAGGATGTTAAAGAATTCCTAAAAAAATGCTCTGCCCTTAGTAGGAATCACTTGGAAGTTAAATGTGCTATGAAATACATAAAAGCTGCCATAATACATTTTTATCATTTTTTTTCATCATGAAAGAAAGTAAATGCTTCACCTAACTAAACTCCTTTGAGGTGGCCNTTGTTAGGAGTGGCGCCTGTCCCTCCAGATATTGTCCATTCTCAGTGTNGGCCAGCTCTCTGATAGGCACTGCCATGGCATGTTAGTTAGCCTTGCAGCATTACTAGTCNTTTTCTCAAGGTTTCAGAGCTAGGCTGAGAAGTGGGCGTTGGAGTATGCCTCCAGATTTGGTGTTCCTTATTTATACAGCTCAGTTGATGTGACTAAAATCTTCTCAATTAAACAGAAGTTATAAGGCACACATGCAGGCAGAACACTGTATACATAAAAAACAAAACAAAAAAAAATCCTAAACATAAATTATATTAAAATGTAGGCTAAAATAATCAGTGTGCCTTTATAGAATGTTCTATGTCCAATGCTGTGCTGTTATTATAAGTGATTGTCATTTTTTAGATTTTTTTTTAAGTATGAACTATATTTTAACCTTGAAAAAAATTTTTAGGTTTATTTATTTTATACGAATGAGTGTTTTTTCTGCATGCATGTCTGTATACCCACAGAGGCTAGAATAGGGCATCAGATTCCTTGGAATTGGAGTAAATGAATGGTGAGCCGTCATACGGGTGCTGGGAATTGAACCCAGGTCCTCTGAAAAGCAACAAGTGCTCTAAACTGCTGAGCCATCTCTCTAGGCTTATATTATAACTTTTTTAGTTTAATAATATATTTTACTTAAATTTCATTTTGTGACAGTGTGTAATTATCCTCCGTGATCCATGGCATCTGACTCTATTTAAGGCATTTCCTGTGGAGACTTGAAATGATCATAGCTTAATGCTTAGCAGTGTTTTTGTTCGTTTGCTTGTTTTGTTTTAGATAAAAAGCATGAACTAAGATGCTAATCTGTTAAGTAGCTTGGATTAAGACTTTTAACATTTTCTCATATATAAAGTGGAGCCTTTTGGTGGAATAAGGATCAGATACAAAGTATATGATAAGAAGAAAAGCTCAATTTAAAGTACTTGGTTCCTTCCAAAGGGAACTGTCGTCACACATTCCTGTGGAATGGAATGAGAGCCCTGAAACAGCAGTCTTCGGTGTCTTTAGACTTCTCTTCTGTTAAATTAGTTAATTGATTATTTAATGTCTCTCATAGCCCAGGATGGCCTCAGATTCAGTGTGCAGTTGAGCCTATCCTTGAACTCTCGACCCCCCTGTCCTCACCACCTAAGGATTGGAATTATAGGCTTGCATCACAACTTCTTTGTGCATTTAAAAAATTTAATCAAATTAGGTAACAGGCTGTGGTGGCACATGTCTTTAATCCTAGTATTAGGGAGGCAGGGGCAGGCACATCTTTAGAGTTTAAGGCCAGCCGGCACTGCATAGTGAGACTCTGCCTGCCCCATCCCCCCAAAATATTAGGGGCTAGAGAAATGGGTCATTTGTTAAGGAGGCTCACAGCTGCCTATAATTCCAGTCCAGGGAATCCATTGCCTCCATGGGCATTGACTACACATGGTATATTTATATACATACATACATACATACTCAACATACAGTGAAAATAAATCCATCATTTAAAAATTAATTAAATTAGTTGTCTGGGAGCAACTAGAGAAGTAAGCAGTATGTGGTACACGCCTAAATCCCAGCACTCAGGAAGCTAAGGCAGGGGGATTGTGAGTTTCAGACCAGGTTGCACTACATAATGAGACCATATCTCACAAAATACCAGACCTGGGGATGCAGCTCAGCTGTAAAGCACCTGCCTAGCATTTGTAAGACTTTCAGTTTGCCTCCTAGCAGCACCACCAAAAGAAACCACTAACCAGACAGAAAAAAGGAAAAAAGGTAACTTGGCAGAGATTTAAAAATTCTGTATGGTTAATTTTAAGACTTGAAAGTAATGAACATTCTAGGGAGATTTTGGTGTGCAGCGAACACATGTGGAGTGCCTTAGATTCTAATATTCTTCTTTTCCTTACATGTTTAGTTAATTCCATGTACCATGAAGCTTCCAGAAAGGCAGCCTGAGTTTTTCTTTTACTATTCTTTACTGGGAAATGATGTTACAAATGAGCCTTTCANTGATTTGATCAACCCAAACTTTGAGCCCGAGAGAGCATCTGTTCGCATACGTAGCAGCGTGGAGGTTCTGCGTGTATACCTGGCTCTCCATTCTAAACTGCAGGTGAGTGCCTCAGCAAATTGTTCTCTACTGGAGACGTAAAGTTGAGCTTAGCCCCAACCTGTATTGTGTTTCAGTACTAGAGATGGTTTTGCCTTTTTAATTTTTTAGGTATTTTAAGTCGTAAAGTCATCGGAATCATAGTTGCTTCAGAATTTTTGGACTTAGCACATTGCCACCCAGTTACTAAGAAGAGAAATTGGTAAGAGATAGCCCTTAAAGCTAGTCTTACAGGCAGGGTGTTTGTGTTACTAGTATAGGTGGTAGCTGCCCATANACAGATTGATTTTTGATGGCAGAATTTACATTTTTATAAAACCTGCCCACAAGTGTTATTTTGTTAATACGTCTCAGTTGGATTCTGTTTAAATACAGATCTTGAGACTGGTAGAAGTTACTTCCTATATTTTATGGTAGTTGGCTTTTGATCAAACAGGTGAGTAGGGTAATGAGACACATGCATAGTAATACAGCCATTCATAGCGCAATCTCAGCTGTTGGACTGCATTTTGGGTGGCTCATGAGAAGAGGCATTAAATGTTAGAGGTACTGAACCTTAAAGATAGTTCTGCTAAACCCAAGATACTTAGAAAACTAGAGACTGTATAAAATATTAAAATTTGAGAAAAAGCACTTTCAGTTTTATTCAGAATCATATTCTTACCAAGAGTATTGAGTTACCTGCTTCTAATGCACATTAAAGTTATGAAGATGCTTTGGGAGCTGGAGACATAGCTCAGTGGTTAAGAGTGTATACTGCCCTCACAAANGACTAGAGTTCACTGATGGCAGGCGGCTCACAGCTGCCTATAACTCCAACTCCAGGAGATCCCATGTCTTCTTCTAGACTCTGGGCTTACATGTGTACATACCCACACACAGACACTCATATACACATAATTTAGAATATAAAATTAAATTTAAAAATGAATATTTTGTTCTAGCAAGAGCTGGTGAGATTGCTCAGTGGGAAGGGCATCGCCTCTAAAGCCTAGCAACCAATTAAATCCCCGGAACCTACATGAAGGTAGAAGGAGAGAAGTGACTCCACAGAACTGTCCTCTGACCTCAACACTAAGACCCACATATGTATCGCACATGTTTGTGCAGACACACAATAAATAAAATTAAAAAATATTTCACTCAGTAACATTAAGGCTCCATAATAATCTAGAAATGACTTTATTTCTAGTCTTCTAAAGATGCTAGCCTAGGGCTGGAGAGATGGCTTGTGGCGAGAAGCATTTGGTTTGCCACGCAACCATGAAGGCCCACCCGCATTTGGGTTTCAGCTCCCATGTGATACGCTGTTAGTGGTTTCACACTTGCACCTTGGGGCTGGAGACAGGATGATCACCAGGGCCTGCTGGCTGCTAGCCTCACCAAAAAGCATGAGCTCCAGGTTCAAGGAGAGACCTTGCCTCAAAAGAATATGGTAGGAAATGATGAAGGTGGATTCTTGATGCTGTCCTGTGGCTGTTGCACTTGTGTACCCACACAAAGGTGTGCTTATACCCCCTCCTCACACACATGCACACACACGCACACACACACACACTAAAAACTAGAAAAGAAGTGACAGAACAAGAGGATTACAGTTCAAGGCCCGCTTTGTATATATAGTGANACCCTGCCACAGAAAGTTATTATACGTCTCTTAATTCTGTCACTATTAATATAAAAGGAAANCAAGATAGTGATTGTTCTCTAGTGTGCACTCTCCCCAGGTTTGAACATAGTAAAGAAAAAATAGTTATATATGTGGGTGTGGTGTCTTTAAGGGGTGGTNACATTGAGCTCTTGCTTGGTTGTCATTGACTAACAGTCTTCTTTCCCANTAGTTTTCTATCACCTTTCACTGTTTAACATTCTGTTTTATAAACAAACTCCGAAAGCAAGATGAAAAGAAAAGGAACACTCAGTATGGTTGCTGAGTTAATAACACAGAGTTTATTTGTGGCTTTAAAATGCCAAAACTTGTTGAACCACTGACTCTTTTTTAAGAACTGTGTTTAATTAAGGTGACAATGGAAGAAAAATGCTGGAGGTATTTGATTTCTATTTAAATTTATACTCATTTTGTTTCATTGCATAATTTGCATATTCAAAGTAGTATAGTAAAATATTAAAGTAAATACAGCTCACTAATGAGCGTAACCATGGCTGATAACATCTGAATATTCCTTGGTGATTGAAGAAGTGAAAAGGCTAAGAAGTGATGGAGTCACTAGTACCCAGTGTTACTAGTCACTGGAGAGGTCATTTGTGAAGGTCACTGAGTTAGCCCACTCGGTCCTTGCGTTCTGTGGCCTGTTTTAAAGTTATGGTATCCAGGAAAAGGGGGCAGTGTAAAGCCCTGTATTGATTTTTCCTTCATATTAGATCCATCTCTGCTGTGGAGACCAGTCACTTGGCAGCACAGAAGTACCTTTAAATGGATTACTGAAGAAGGGCAGTACAGAAATTAACCAGCATCCAGTCACAGTCGAGGGCGCTTTTACCCTTGACCCTCCGAACCGAGCCAAGCAGAAGCTGGCCCCTGTCCCTCTGGAGATGGCCCCCACGGTGGGAGTGTCGGTGGCTCTGCAGAGAGAAGGCATCGATTCCCAGGCAGGTGGTGACTCTGCGTTCATTTGTCACTTTCCCCAGTGTCACTCAGGGTTACANAAGTTGAACCTTTGTAGAATTCCTTGGCATACACGTATTTTATTCTTCTTCACTGGGGCCCTGCATCTTACCGTACCTTCTTTCTGAATAAACTTTTNAGTTTGTGACTGTACAAGGGCCTTGGCCTTTGGGACAATCTTCTGTCNTGGAAACCATGTCTTCCTGTTCCCAGCTTGTAGCTATACCGTCCAAAAGGCAGTGAGGGAGGACATGTGGTTTGGAGTCTGCAGTAGTGCTTTCTTGCTGGACACAGCCTCAGCTAAAGCATGATCCTTCATGTGTTAGTGCTTTGCTCTCTCCTTGGCCTTTCTTTTCTTTTTTTAATTTACCCAAACACACTTCATTGTGCCTATCTGTGTAAACAACTTAACTCCCTTGTTCTTTAAATAATTTATATGTAGGTTACAAACTAAAGCTGAGAAGACTGGAATGAGAGTTTAAAAAGTGTGCCCCTGTAAGGAGAAGAGGGGCAGAGGGGGATGGGGTAAAGGAGTGGAAGAATGGCACACCTGATGTCTGGGTTTGCTACCATCGCACTGTCTGGGTAGAAGTAACTGTTCCCAGGGTCACGTGGCAGGCCTCTCCTCAGATGGCACTGTCTGGGTAGGAGTAACTGTTCCCGGGGTCACGTGGCAGGCCTCTCCTCAGATGGCACTGTCTGGGTAGGAGTAACTGTTCCTGGGGTCACGTGGCAGGCCTCTCCTCAGATGCCCCTTCTCAGCCATTAGGATGCATTTTGGTGCTCAGCTCTGGATATTATATTTCCTTCCTGTTCATCTTCCTTTTTCTGGTCCTAGATGCTTTAAGGAAATTTGCAAATTGTGAAGAAAAATAGACTAGGAATGTGCAGACTGGGAAAGGAAACGTGTACTTTCTAAAAAGCAACGCCAAGTTTTTTGCTTATTTATGAAGGAAAGTATTTTGCAAATTACACTTTATTTTTAAAAATTGTTTTTAGTCTTTAATTGAATTAAAGACCCAGAATGGACATGAGCCTGAGCATTCAAAGAAGAGAGTTTTGACCCCCATAAAGGAGAAGACACTCACTGGGCCAAACTCACCAAGTGTGTCCCCTGTCCCACCTCAAAACCAGACACCTCCAACTAAAGATGATGCAACAGAGAGTGAAGTGGAGAGCCTGCAGTACGATAAGGATCCCAAACAAAATGTGCAGGGTAAGAAAGACGCTCTCTTCACACACGCTGAAGGGATTGGGATCTGCAGTCATTTAATAGACGCCTGAGCACATGCAGGGACAGCTCAATGAAAATTGCAGAACTTTATTTAGGAGTCAAAAATGTGTGGGGATATAAAATTTCCAATTTAATGTCAGTTCAGCCTACTAAACTTTTAAATAAGGGTTTGCTAAATCTCTACTTTTATATTTTCAATAGTCTGTTCAAAAGAAATGAAAGAATATATATCCTTCTATATATAGATTTTTTATGCTGAAATTTTAGAGAATAGAGCCATTAATGGCTTCTTATAGTAGATTTTCTAATGAGAAAGTTTGAGAATGTATCTATAATTTTCTTTGTTTAGATTTATTTTATTTCTAATTATGTGTAGTTGTTTTGTGTATGTATCTGTACATGAATGCAGGTGCCCACAGAGGTCAGAGGTATCGCATCCCCCAAGAGTTACAGGCACTTGTCAGTGGGTACTGGGAATCAAACTTTGATCTGCAAAAGCAGTGTGTGCTCTTAACCATCACTGAGCTGTCTCTCCAACCCCATCACAAAGACGTTCTGTTCATTGCTAAGGCTCTACAGTTATTATCGGTGGTATACGTAGGCAGTGTGGACTAGGAGTTAAGGGCCTGGAGTGTAAGTTTACCTCCATCACTGAGTGAGTATATGACTTAGTCACTCATTAAGCATCTCTGGTCTTCAGTAAGATTGGCCTACATATCTCTTGTCTTTCTAGTGTAACTTTTGTTGACCTATTTTATACGTGCGAGTAACTCCAATTAGTTTATAAAAAGTGTTAAAATTATATCTACAGTAAATCTTAAGTCGAGCTCTTCATGTGATCGTCCATGCACGGGTACCTTTAGAATCAACTCACTGCCTGACAGGCTTTGGTCAGACATTGTTGCCGCAGGTCTCTCGGTTTTGAGGTTTTGCAATGTGTGTTGAGAGTAACTTTGCTCCCACTGTGTAACCCGTTAACCTTAAACTTGTGATCCTCCTGCCTCAGCCCTTAAGGCTGGAATTCCAGGAGTGTCCTACCATGCTTCACACCAAATTTTTTCATTATGTAGTTCTAGAATAGGAATTAGGCAATGTAGAACAAACCACTTTTTAAAATGCTCATGATTGACTCCTTTCATATGTTCATAAAGCAGACCTGTCAAATTCTGTGAGTGAAGGTATGTAAGATGACAGCTTTAATTTTTTTTCTAATGTTTACTTTAGGCATTAGTTCNATACCGGCTCCTCTGGCCCAGCCAGTGGCAACATCCCATGCGTCAGAAGTGGTGACTTCAGGACAGAAGATTGCTGTTCCAGCAACATCACATCACTTTTGCTTTTCCATGGACTTAAGAAGCATCCATGGCTTGGAAATCAGTTTTCCAGTTAATTGCATATTGAGGTGTGGTTTGATTTTGTTCTGGGAAAAATGCCTTTTGTCTGTTAAGGTGGTGCAGAGAAATGTTACCAAAGAAAATGTAGCTGTNGTGAAACTAGTGGTCTAAAAGGCAGGAGAGTATCCTAATGACTAGATTTGAACCAGAGTGGCTCTGGGAATNGGGGAGTAACAGGCNTACCTATTCTGGGTAATAGTTATAGGCATTTATAATCATTTATTGATGCTGTCATTTAAGATGTAATTTTGGTTGCTTGTTCTCTGGAAAGAGAGGCACTACAGGTCAAAATCATGGTTTTGTATCTAATTTTTCTGTAAGACTGTATTACAATGGATGCTGTATTCCTAACACCTACATCTTACAGCTGTGAGTATAAAAATCGTACTTAATGAACTTGAAATGAAATGTGCTCCATCAGTAGAAAGAATTACTGCATATCATCAGTTAAATGGCTTTATCCAACAGTCTATTTTAAGGCTGCATGTTTGTAGACGTTGCAGACTGTGATACAGGTTAAATGCATACAGTGCTGTGACTGGAGGCATACCTGAGTTTAGCTGTAGAAATCAAGTTATACTTGAGTGTGATTTTTCATTTGACTCTTCCAAGTTGTTTCTGCATCTCCCATACTTGGGTATGAATGATGCACAGAAGCAGAGACCCAGGACTGGGTGCGGTCATGAACTCATTGAGTGAACGTCCTCCTACCTCTGCTCAGCTTTGCAGTTGACATACAGGATGCTTGGGATTATTGCTAAGATGTGCCTGTTGAGGCACAAATGACTGGCAAAAGACTGTCTCACGAACACAGCTTTTCTCAAAGGGTTTGTTTCCTCTATTTTAGAAATAGAGTTATTACTTGCAGGTTTTCTTTACTGTTTGTTTTTTGTCTTTTTACCCCTTTGCTGCCTTAAGATCTTTGCTGCTGCAGCAAAGTGTGGTCTTAGTACATCCCAGCAGGTCGCTGGCCAGGAGCATGGAAGTAGGTACAGCCTCAGGTTAGGTGCTATGAGAGGGAGCCTTAAACAGTCCCATTTAGAAAGCACTAATAGTAATTTTTCTTGACTCTCTGTTCAAAGACAGAGTACTATGAATGTGTCTTTTTGGCATTGCCTAAGGGCAGCAGTTCTCAACCTGTGGGTCACAACCCTGTTGTGGGTTGAATGACCCTTTCATGGGAGTCGNGTATCAGATATCCTGCATATCAGATAGTTGCATTACAATTCATAACAGTAGCAAAATTACAGTTGTGAAGTAGCAATGAAATAATGTTATGGTTGGGGGTCACCACAACATGACAAACTATATTAAAAGGGTCATAGCATTGGGAAGGTTGAGAACCAATGGCCTAAGGGCTTTTTAGCCCATAAATAACGGGACATTATTATATAAAGGAAAGTAGGCCTGTAATTCAGTATATCAGGCATTTCCTGAGTGCTTACTGTGTGGCAGAAATTGCTTGTTCCCATGAATGCCAAGATAAAAAGGATATGCTTTAAGCAAGTCACAGTCCAGTATTCTATTTTATCTTAAAAATTGTATTTGTGGCCGGGCGGTGGTGGCGCACGCCTTTAATCCCAGCACTCGGGAGGCAGAGGCAGGCGGATCTCGTGAGTTCGAGGCCAGCCTGGGCTACCAAGTGAGTTCCAGGAAAGGCGCAAAGCTACACAGAGAAACCTGTCTCGAAAAACAAACAAACAAACAAAAAATTGTATTTGCTCATAATGTATACTTTTAAAAACATCTGGCCTTCCATGTCATATTGCATATACCATAAGACGACTTGTGTTTCCTACATTTTAGGTACTCCTACCCATTCTTCGGCAGTGCAGCTCCTATTATGACTAACCCTCCTGTAGAAGTTCGGAAAAACATGGAAGTTTTTCTTCCCCAGTCTTACTGTGCATTTGATTTTGCAACTATGCCTCACCAGCTGCAAGACACCTTCCTAAGGTAATGTATAGACCCTTGCAAATGAGATGCCTTCACGGTGTGAATTTACTACACAGACTTACACCTATAGTAGTACCTGCACTTGAGAATCAAGAAATTAGTTTACTGATGTCTGCAACATCTATCCTATTGCAAGGCTTAACATGGTTTAATGTAAGCCCCAGCTTAGGTGTTGGAAGTATTAAGGTAATCTGAGGAACGAGAGAGCCTCGAAGGGAGTAAGAATATTTAGGTTTGATTATTGAGCCACCAAACACAGTATATTTTCTTGATTTTCATTTTAGTTATGGGAAATGTGCTTTCCTCAAAGTATCATAGCCCAGATTTACATGTTCTTAAAGGAAGAATGAAGGTTCATTCTGANTGACTTATGAGACTTAATAGTGTTCGAAGAGTTTTCTTTATTGCTTAGAGATACAAAGACAAATACTGGTTCTCTGGGGAGCTGAGCCCTTAACCATTGTGTTAAATAACTTCCCAGGTAGCAAACATCTAACTAGATGAAGGGGTTCAAAGACTGCCGTTTGGAAAGCACTGCTTCGGAGCTGATAATGTGGACACGGTTTCTTTCCTTAGGATCCCACTGCTGGTTGAATTATGGCACAAGGATAAAATGAGTAAAGACTTACTCCTTGGAATTGCAAGAATCCAGCTTTCTAACATCTTGTCTGCAGAAAAGACCCGGTTTTTGGGTGCTAATGGTGAACAGTGTTGGCGGCAGACTTACAGTGAGAGTGTGCCCATTACAGCAGCACAGGGGTAAGTCTTACACAGCAGTGACTCACTTTATCCCTCCTTCTTGTGATGACTCTGGCTAAGAAACCACACCCTCAGTCCCTCCTGTCTTCTTCCTGGCTGTTCTTTGACCTGCGGGTGACTTTATTGTGGTTTGCTTATTAGCTTTTTGATGCCCATTTACTTAGAAAAGTATAAGAATTTTTGTGGCTGTGATATCATGATTCTTATTCAGACTGCTAAGTGTTTATCCTTTCTGCCCTCAACATGATCGTTGTAAACTTTATTTATTTATTTAT
>LZPO01075887.1:195888-207337 GCA_001675575.1 Neotoma lepida
AAAAAAAAGAATAAACAGCATATTTTAAATGACATTGGTAATCAGTTCTTAAACTGAAAACTTCTTTTGCTTATTTAAAATATTTGTCATTTTCAAGTGACTATTATCTTCCTTTTATAGCTGAAGCAGAAAGAATTGGCTCACATGCAAGCTCTTGCAGAAGAATGGAAAAAAAGGGACCGGGAAAGAGAGTCACTAGTGAAGAAAAAGGTAAAGAGAAAGNGTGGGTAAAAACTGGGAGAGCCAAGGGAGAGCATTTGTGACANTAGCTTCTAGCTGCTTCGCAGTCTTTGGAAGGAATAAACTTTAGTTCCCAGCANGAGACAGACAGTTGAGAAACTAATGAGCCTTGAGCAAAGCCAAAAGACACTTTAAAGTCTCCATTCCTAAGAAATCTCATTTACATGGGCCTGCGCATGTCTTAGATATTGTCCTTGTTTACCTTTGAGCTTTATATAACAAGAATTGTGGATGGAGCTCGTGTATTACATATTATTGAATTAAGAGAGCTGGACGGTAGGTTAATGTTTGGAAGTTTTTGCTTTAAGACAAGCTAAGTTACTTCTTGGACCATTTCTTTTTATGCTATTGAGTTTTTTAAATATTAAAGTCTGCAAAATTCAAAAGATGAACTAATTTGAGAAATTAATAAAATTGCCACANTGGGACAAATCCAGCTTGTGCCCTTGTGCCCTTGCCTTCCTCAAAGAAACCGGTTTCAACATCATGAGGTTAAGATGAGAACTCAACNGTACCATAGGACGTAGTGCAGTGGTAGGCACACATGGCTAGNGTGCACATGATTCATGTTCAGTCAGTCCTCAGTACTGCAAAACAGGTCAGAATAGCTTTCCCAGGTAAGTTTGGTTTGCTCTTATTTTTGTGGTAAAGATTTTTTTCAGTTGAAATTTTGATTGGTTTCCATATAGACTACCATTTCTAGCATCTGAGCTTGAGTTTATAAGCCCAGGGCTACTTAGTAACTCTTCAGAAAGCTGACTCTGAGGCTGGAGATGTGGCTATGTTAGGGCACCTCCATAACAGGGACATGGCATCCTGGGTCCCATCTCTTAACACCACAAATAAAGAACTGAAATTGGAAATAAACTGAGTAGATTGTAATGCTGCCCTGTATTCCTCACATTTAAAGGTAGATGTGGAGTTGTCTTTCATCCTAAGTACACTTTTGAAACTAAAGATTTTATTTGTCTGAAAGTGCTCTATTTTGGAAGCATCTTGTGACCTAGGAAGTGCTAAGATATGTGATTGGTCTTAAAAAACTTACAGACCACAGTAACATCAAGTCATGGAGGTGGGGGTATGGAGATGGGGTGACAAGCAGCTTTTCTTCAGTATGAAGTCCTTAAAGCTAATTTCTTGGAGAAGTTCACTATAGTGTTTTTGTGTACAGAATGTCTGAGCCCTTTCTGCCCATTTGTTTTTTCATGTGAAAAATTTTTTAACAATATGTAACTTTTTTAATNCTTTTATAGTTTACCTGAATGAATGATGTATGCCCAGTTGCTGTTCTGCATTCTGGAATAGCTGATAAAATTTTAATCTACTCTGCTCTGTTGAAAACTCAGCATAGGATAAAGTGGAGTTTTTAGCAGAACATAGAGGGTGCTTTATGATCTGTGCCCTGACTTCCTCTTCTACCTCATGTTCTTTCTGTCTCTCCNCACTACACTGGCTTCCTGTAACTCTACGTGTGCTGAGCCTCCTCTTTTCTAGGGATTTGTAGGACACTTTCCCCTGCAGATGCTCAGAATCTCCTCAACGAAGCCTTCTCTGACTGCCATATCCAAAGTAGTGCCCCTTCCTGCCGCCAGCACCAAGTCTCCTGATACTGACTGACATTAGATCTGCACTTGTTCATTTATATTCTGTCTCCCCCTGGAATACAGGTTCCAGTTGACTGTGTTTTGCCCAAAATATGCTAGGTATATAATAAATATTCACTAAAGTAGAAGGTTGTGATTTGAACTTTTTATACATTTTTTAGGTTTGATATGTTTAAGGTAGGTCTGTGTGCCTGAAACTACAGGGAAGTTTAACTTCATGGTACAAGTTTGGGAGTCCTTGGTGTATGGGTCGGTAGAGGCTAAGTTCCCTCNAGAGGTTATCGAATGAGAGGGACAAGTATCCAGAGATGCCGCTGGTGCGAACAGATATTTGGGTATTTTTACATTATGATTTGGTTAAGTTGTGCTTTCCATAGTTTNCATAGATCAAAGCTAAACGTTGAGTTGGGAGATTGGTTGGTGTGCTGAGCCTGAGAAATCAAAACGGAGCTGTTAGATTTNGCAACCAAATTACCATGGATGCTTGGCATAGTCGTGCTAGGTTTACAAACAGACTTCTGGGAATTGTTTTTGCCACCAGTGTGGTGACTAGCGTTTTTAAGTAGCAAANGGGATTATAGATNCTTGCCCTAGGCTTTGGCCATGCAGTTATTGATGTCTGAACCAGTAAGGCTGCATCTGGATATATTAGTTTTAAACCTAGATGTCTGTCTCCATTAAATTCAAGGCATTAAAGAATGTAGAAATCACAGTATGTGAAGTAGTTGCAATGTGTGTTGATCTTGGAGAAGAACAGCCAAGAAGGGGTGAGAAGGCAGTCACAGCATCAGATATGCAGAGATAGAGTGTTCTTTTCTCTGTCCTTTTAACTTCTGAAAAGCCCCACAGCAGGCACTCACCAGCATTAGGGAAGAGAAGGTCTGGGATAGGGGCTGGGTCCTAGAGGCAGGGTGATGATGAAGGCAAAACAATGGCTTTGGAAAGTCCCAGGGACAGATGGTCAACTAAGGGAATGGTGAATCCTCCACCCTGAGCAAGCTGAGCTGGTAGCTTTTTACCCTGAATAGAACTCCATTCTCAAAAACAGACCTTGGGACGGGTGTGGTGGTGTGTGCTTTTAATCCCAGCACTTGGGAGACTGGAACTCTGGGAGTTCATGGCCAGCCTGGTGTACATATCGAGTTCCAAGACAGTCAGAGAGACCTATCTCTCAACAAAACAAAAATACAGGTCTTGGGCCTAAAGAACTTGGGCTACTAGTGTTGTCGGTGCACAGGACATCGCCAGCACTTACGACTTCTCAGTAGGAGAATGCCTGGTGCAAATGTCCATGCAGAAGATTCCTTCTTTGGAAGAAGGAAGAATTTCTGCTTTGAGTTGGTCCATGTTATATGTCTCTTTCTCATTCTCAGATGCTATTTTACTGGAAGAACATGTTGTCTTGAACACGAGGAAGATCATTTTTCTTTTTCTGTGTTTTAGGTAGCTGAATACAGTATTCTAGAAGGCAAACTTCAAAAAGCCCTAACTGAGCTAGAGACCCGAGAGCAGCAGCTCGCCATTGCGGAAGTGGAGGTATCACATCTCGCTGCCTTGGTTCCCTGGGTTGTGGAGTCCATACCCTTCTCTCACTTGTTCTCTGCATAATGTGACAGGCACTGCATGGATACTGTGTTTCAGACATGGAGACAACTGCTGTTGAGCTGGGTAAAGCTGTTAGGATCCCAGGATTCAGCAGAAGAGCCACGGCCACTGAGCCTCTTTTGCTCACCTCTGCAATAGCGGTTCTATGTTAAAGTCCCCGTTCTGTGTAAGAATTAGTATTTCACTGCTTGGAGAAGAGAAGCTGGGCATGCTCGGGGGTATATAAACCTGAATGGGTCTCAGAGAGAAAAGAATATCCCTCTTACTCATTAGAGGTTTGATTATGTACCTATAATCCTAGTTCTCAAGAGGTAGAGGCAGGAGTACAGCCTGGGCTGCACAGCAAAAAAATTTCAAAGATTGGATCCCAAGACACATGGAAATTTGCTGTAGCATTATACATAGTCAACAGTACATTAGNTCTTAACTAAATTATAACCTAGGACTTTTCTATAAACTATAAATATATAATACACATAAATTATATTAAATTTATAAGCATATAAAACATAAAAGTAACTACAATTTTCCNATATTGTATATATGTCCCTTCTGTAACTATAATGTTTAAGATTTCATCAGTAAATACTCTGACTTTATCATTTACATTTCTGGAGTTTTTAAACGAGTTTAGGTGTATTGATCTAATTAAATCTATCTTCTAAATGGTTAGGCAGAAATTAGAAACTTCTAGTTGAAGAAAGAAACTCAGTCACATTTTTATATAATAAAAANGAGAGTTTTAAGTGGTTAAGATCTTTTCAACTGAATTTATATAAGTTGTGTGTGGCTTGTATATTATTAGCATTGAGTGATTGAAAATCAGTATATATAGACATTCAAGTCTAATAACTAAAGAGGATATGAAGTAAGCATTCTTTGTTGTGTATGCATCTGTGCATGCATTTTGGCATGCATGATGGCAGAGGCCAGAGGACAGCCTTGAGTGTTCTTAGGGATGAATTCCACAGACTGTTTGAGACAGGTCTCATTGGCCTGGGGCTCACTAGGCAGGCTGGGCTTGCTGTGGAGCTCGAGGATCTGCCAGTCTCCTCCTCCCCAGCTGGGACACAGTGTTCACCACTGTGCTTTCATATGTGGGTTCTGGGGGTCATGCTCAGGTCATTGTCCTCATGAGGCAACTACCTGTGGACTGAACCGCTTCCCAACTTAGTTTGTAAGTATTTTGAGCACTGACTGTCCTAAGGCTGGGAGACAAGAGCGTCCGTCACGCAGGTAGTGATCACCGAGCCTCCTGANGGTGCTTTTCTTTGCAGCTTCAAAGAGAGAGGAAGGAACTGCAGTCAGAACGGGAGCGGAACCTTCAAGAGCTTCAGGACTCTGTACGCAGGGCCAAGGACGACTGCGTTCACCAAGTGGAGCTGGAGAGGCTGAAGCTGAAGCAGCTGGAAGAGGACAAGCACCGGCTCCAGCAGCAGGTGCTGACTTACCTGGTTCTAGAGACGCCGCACCACACAGTGATGAAACCCACTGTGATGTGGACTGCTGTATTCACTGCAGGGATTCCGATTGAAGTGGGATTTTTTTCTTTTTAAGTTAAAGCTAAGGACTGTATTAGTATAATTTTCTTACTCTTAGAACCATTTGTGTGAAACTGTAGGATTCCAGGTAACTTACAGTGTGAAAGCTTTTTCTGTAAATCTCCTTTTTAGCAATGTAGATATTCATTAGGACCTTAATGCTAGAAGTATACTAAAATAACCCAGTGCTTTCTAGAACCTACNTTCTGTAAGGTGAGTGTCTGCCTTCTTGCTGCCCCATTTTATAGTCCCTTCATGGGCCCATCCCTCCGGGCAGTTGTTGGAGTTCCCCTCCCCCATAGCCAGGTCACTTAGGTGGAATGGGCATCTTCATGGCCACATTTGCTGAACTATACCCACATCAACACTGTTGTTCTTAGTTTTGAATATCTTCTCAACTGTTGCTACTCCCCCCTACACACACACACACACATCACTTACCTCTCCTTCTGGGGAGGCAAGTGCTGCCCCCCTCCCTCCCCTCCCCCCCTCCTCCACCCAGGGCTCCTTCCGTGCTGTCTGGCAGCCTTCTCTTTTACCTTGTCTAGCCATTAAGCTTCCAACTTGCTCCAAGCTCAGGGCTTACTTCTACTCTTCCACGTTGCTAATCAAGACCTTTTCTCTTCACTCTAGACCGCTTCNGATTGCTNTTTTGATATCCTTACATAGACATTTTAAAGACATTTTTTGCTTTTTTTTGTTTTGTTTTGTTTTGTTTTGAGACAGGGTTTCTCTGTGTAGCTTTGCGCCTTTCCTGGAACTCACTCGGTAGCCCAGGCTGGCCTCGAACTCACAGAGATCCGCCTGCCTCTGCCTCCTGAGTGCTGGGATTAAAGGCGTGTGCCACAACCACCCGGCCTTTAAAGACATTTTAAACCAGTATCTTCCCATTACACTCCCCTTGCTCCTCTACGTGTCTGTTGTGTCGATGATGGCCATCTGAGCTTATGTTGTAGCCAGATAGTTCTGAACATTGGGAATTATATTCAGAATGGCACTCTAGAACTGCCTCTTCAACATTCATAGGGTGATGATCAGGACCACTAGCCCACAGCCTACACTGTTTCTCCCCATCCATCTCTCTGACATCATCCCCTCTTCACCTCTGCTGTGGACTTTGTAGCCACACTGGTCTCCTGTCAACATACCCTGCTTGCTTCCCCCACAAGATCTCATAGTGTTCTCTTTTCCATGGGCCCTTGAAAGTCTATGTCCTTCCTTTACTTTCAGCAAAATGTCACTTACCCCAGATATTGCCAAATCCACATCAAGCTTATGTTAAACGTACTTCTGTAGTATTGCTTTCTTTTTCTTTACAATGTACCGTTTTTTTTTGTTTTGTTTTTTTAATTTTCATTTAATGATAATTTAATCAGTTTCAGATTGTTGCTCCGTAAAAACTGTTTGGTTTATAGCTCTGTCCTGGAGCCCAGCCCAGTGTCTGCAGTGATAGGGACTCAATAAATATTTGTAGAAAAGGGAGGGAAAGATCAGGCTGTTAAAAATCCAGCTTATCTTTCTTGAAAAATTTCAGTGTAGATTAGATGTGTATGATGAATGTTTCAGGGCCTTCAGTCAGGAATAGTTTCCATAGTGGCTCAGGGTTCTCTCAGCCACATTGTTTACATGGTTGTAAATGTGAATTTGGTTGTTACCGTGGGTCTCATTTAATACAAAAGTAGATATTTGTCATGGGTTCACCGGTAGTAGTGCTNTTCTTCCAGCTCAAGAAAATTTAGTCATCTAGAGCAAAGTCATCAGAGTCAGGGGAGTGCTTGGAACACACACCTCCATCCATCCCCTACCACTTCCACACCATCNCAACTCACAGTTCTGTAGCAAGAACCTTGGTGAGAATTGGTATTTTGGAAAAATTACCCAAGGCACATCTTTATTCTTGATGCACATTTCATTAGGAGAGAGACAGGTGAATTTTCCAATTTGTTCAAGGAGCAAAGTCCTTATCATGTGCATGTCACATTTTATGCATAAGAGAAATTTGGGGCCATTACATTAACATAGTTTTATATATTAAATATGCTATTCTAATTAAACTGGTAGAAGAGACAGTTAAACACTAAGAAAACTGATGATGACAAAAATATCTGTATTCAAATAGGTAAAAGCAGCTACCAGAACTCATGGTGATAGATGAGTTCCCAAGGACAGAGTCCACCATGCCCTAACAGCTTTTACCTTCACATCTGGATTGTAAGAGCAATAATTGCTTATGACAATGTCCCTGAATGGTGAAGAACCAAATATGCTATTAGTGTATTTCTTGCTTAAAATATAAAAGTGGGGCTAGGAAGAGGGTTTGGTCAGAGAAGGTACTTGCCGAGCAAACATCTGAACTTGAGTTGGGATCCCAAGCACCCATGTAGAATCTGGGAAAGGTGATAGCACTGGGAGGAGGCAGAGACAGGAGGCTTCCTGGGGCTTGCTGTCCAGCCCATCTAGTCAGTCTGTGAGAGCTCCAGGTTCAGTGAGACACAGAGCCGCCTTTCAGAGTACAAGGTAGAGAGTAGTTGTGAGAGACACCAATATTGATTCCTGGCACCCACACACGTGTGTGTATAGACACTTACATCAAGAACACAAAGCAAAAGTATTTTAAAAAGTGAGATCACTTCAGAATGGTTTCTGCTGATTTTGGAAAACTGAATTATGTGGAAACGTGTCATGTAGAGATTGAGAGAAGCAGCTTCTTGTGAAGATTACAAGTGTTCCGTAGCTTACAGAGCCACCATGCTCAGCTAAACAAACATCTTTCTGTCCTTAGTTAAGTACTTAATTAGCCTACCCACTCCCTGCCCCCTCCCCCCACTTAACAAGTATTGGAAGCATGTGTAGGCCCCAGTTCTGCAGGATGAGGAGTCTCTGCTCCTGATTAGCCCCATGGGTCTCTGCATTCCTTCAGGTGTTTAGCCCTTTGATACTTAATTTTTTTTACCTAGTTTAAAAAAGAAAAAGCTTTTCTATTAGTTAATTTGTTNAATTCTTCAGTACTGACCATTTTCTTTTTTCTCCTTTTANGTGTTTTCCAAATTCCAAATGTTTTATCATAATGTGTGTTAGAATAATATGACACTGTTAATCAGNTTGTGCAGTGTCAGAATTTGCTTGCGATTGCTTTCAAACAGCTGCATATAACAGCCCTACTATACGTTCTTTTTACATACAGCTTAATGATGCTGAAAACAAGTATAAGATTTTGGAGAAAGAGTTCCACCAGTTCAAGGATCAACAAAGCAACAAACCAGAAATACGGCTGCAGTCGGAAATAAATCTCCTCACCTTGGAAAAGGTACCTCTGTCAACTCCTGTCAGTGTAACTAGCTCCAGTGACCAACTTAAAAAGTCACTAATAATATGTGTGTATGCATTGCTGTGTTGTACTAACAACACATCAGAGAGTGCAAGGTGTGTGACATGGGTTGACTTGCTTGTGCTCTATCAGTTACAGCTTGCATGAATAGAATGTTGAGTTGTGAATAGAACTGACTNCTATAGGAATAAAGGAATTAAAAAAACTGTCAGGGCTGGGCAGTGTGGTGGTGCATGCCTTTAATCCCAGCCCTTGGGAGGCAGAAGCAGGTGATCTGTGTGAGTTTGAGGTCAGCCTGGTGTNCAGACTAAGTTCCAGGACAACCAAGGCTACACAGAGAAACTCTCAAAAAACCAAAACAAACAAAAGGTGAAAGAACCAGATTTAAAATGTGAGTATGTGTGTTTAGAAGCAAGGTACAACCAGTGTCCTGTCCTAGTTCACTCACATGCCCCTGCTGCTGCCATATCTGGGACAGCAGAGCCTCTGGTTCTAGTGCTGAACTTTCAGTGTGGTGGTGTTGTTTGAGGCTGTTCTGTTTCTCTGCGTTCTGGATTCGATGTCCTGCACAGGAGCATTCACAAGAGCAGAGACCCACATTCCCTAGCCTTTAGCCTAGAAGTAGAAGTATTTATTCTGCTTTGCTTTCTGTGGTTCAAATGTAGTCATGCCTGCCATTTATGTTGGAATTCCCCCATGAACAGACTGTGCAGTGCTTAGGCATTGCGAAGTTGAATTCAGGACACCAAGATGAGCAATGGGAGAAGGTGCCTGTTATCCAGCTTCATGACCAGAATTCAAGCTCTAGGAAGGGCAGGAATGACTACTACAAGCTTTTCCTTTGGCTTCCACACGTGGGCTCTGGTACTCACACACACATATATATACACACACACACACATACACTACACACACACACATGCACACAAACACACACATGCACACACACACACACACACAGGAGTGTATGCCGTGAATGTACAGGTACCCACAGAAGTCAGAGAGGGCAACTTATCCCTTAGAGCTGGAGTTAGAGGTGCTAGGGACTGAATGTAGGACCTCTGGAAGAGCCGCAAATGCTCTAACTACTGAGCCATCTCTCCAGCCCCATAAAATATTTTTTAAAAAAGTGTGAGTATCCAACAGCCGTCCAGAGGTGGGCATATGCATTGAGGTCTGAGAAGAGGAAGCAGCAATGCAGAGAGCTGTGAGANGTTGTCCAGGGAGCTCCTTCAGAGGCACTAAGGCGAGAACTAGAACTCACAAAGTCGGCTAGCCTAGAGTATAGCGTGTACCAGGTAGGTTTAAAACACTGGCTTTTAAAGCCATGGCAAGGGAGTTAGGTTTTGTTCTGACTCATGCATAATGGCAGTTATCATCTTGAACACATAACCACGTGACTATCTCACATTCTGACTCAGCCACTTATGTCACAGTGGATAGCTTCTTCTATTTATTTCATATTTTTTAAACAAGGTTAATGAAATGAACAAAATGCTTAGTGTAGAACCTGGGGCATTTTCTACTTTTATTTAAAATTTGTCCTTTACCATTGCTGTTACTTTTTATGTTATATTTTATGTTTGTAAGTAAAATTGATGAGGGATAGAATGCAAGCAAAAGGATGCATGGGCCATGAACTAGGATATAAAGCTAATTTTTTTTTCTAGTTTGAATGTCATCATAGGTTTTCTTTTTTCTTTTTTTTGTGTGTGTGGTTGAGAAGTGAATAAAAATTTAATTGATGGTGAAAGAGTGAATCCTTCAATGAAGCTCCATTACTTTAGAATAGCCGTTTTAACTGCAGGGCAGTTCACTGAGAGAGAGCTTGTGACAGGCAGATGTTTGAGTGGCTTCCTGAAACTAGCTTTGTGGGGTTTTTTTGTGAGTTAAGTAGAATAAATGATTTTATTTAAAATAAAAAAATTTAAATAATCTTTTAAAAACAACAAACATAAAAGTAAATGATAGGGTACTGTTCCATGGTTTTAAGCAGAAGAGTAATGGATCTTTACTTTTGAAAAGAAATCCAACTAGTGTTTAAGAGGATATGATCAGGCCTGATGTGGTGGCACGCGCCTTTAATCCCAGTACTTGGGAAGCAGAGGCAGGGGGATCTGTTGAGAGTTCAAGGCCAGCCTGGGCTACAGAATGAGTTCCAGGACAGCCAGAGTTACATAGTTGAGACATTNAAGGATATGGCCTGCCTCTTTAGATAAAGACCCAAATATTATGATCTACTACAAGTTTTGTCTTGATTGCCTTTGAGTAGTGGTTCTAAACTGTTTACTCTCACAGCCCTTTCATACATCTCAGGAAAAAGATACATTTCTTATCTATAGATAAAGTGTTATGAATTAGATAACTGTAGGCTTAAAAAATAAAACTCGAAGTGTTTTAAAATATAAACCCTGAGGTAGGCAAGATGGCTCAGTAGGTAAAGGTGCATGCTACCAAGCTCTACAGCCCGAGTTGGGTCCTTGGAACCATGTGGAAGGAGAGAACCACATCCCAAAAGTTGCCCTCCGACCTTCACATGTTCATCCCTTCCCCAGAACACACTCATCAAGGAATGAAACAAAGATGGTGATGTCTTAGCAGTATTGTGAAAGTAATTTTGACCTCCTGAAATCTGAGGTCAAAACTCTCATTTTGAAGATTCTCATACCTTAATTATCTCAAAAACAAAACTCAGTTATATCCACTGACAACTACTTTCAGACAGTGTTTCTTTTTTTTTCTTTAAAAATAATTATGTATTTACTTATTTTTACAAGATCCACCACAGAAATAAAACTCAAGTCACTTTTAACTTCATTTTGCCTGTTATGCTTAATGAACAGAATAAGACTTATTAACCATTAAGTATTAAGAGTACCAGGANTGAATGTATTGAGAGCATTGGTGCCGTGAACTGTCTCCATTAGAACAAAGGCTTGCTTCCTGCATGTTTTAAGTGCACAGTAGAACAACTTGTTAGCTTTTCTGGAAATTCCGTGTAAGTCTTTTGGGAACCAGAAGAGGGCACAGTCTTATTCTGAAATAGTAAAGGATAAAAGCATAGAAATGCCAGCCAGTGAACCAGTGTCTGAAGTGGCTCAACAGTCCTCACCAGTGTCTAAGGAAGAGCT
>LZPO01075887.1:207396-224943 GCA_001675575.1 Neotoma lepida
TGGCTGGCCTTGAACTCATAGAGATCTGCCTGCCTTTGCCCTGTTAGGCTGGGATTAAAGGTGTGTAACACCATGCCTACCTACCTATTCTTAATATAACATATCCATTTTCATCAAAAGAGTCTAAAATTACCACAAAGATAGAGTTTTACCAAATAATTCTTGGTTTCTTTTATTATTACAAAAGTAAATAGTTTGTGCGGTTTTTTTTGTTGTTGTTGTTGTTTTTCAATTTAATTTTACGGTTGTATGTGTGTCTGTGTGAGTGCAGGCCATTGAATGCCATCGTGCGTATGTGGATGTCAGAGGACAACTTTGGGAGTCAGTTCTCTCCATCCACTGTGGGTTCCAAGGTATTGGCCTCCACTTCATGGGGTTTGTGCTGCAAACACTTCTCCTCTGAGCCATCTCACCGCACCCGCACCACACCCACCCTTTTCATTGTTTTGAAACTGGGTCTTATACTTTATCTCAAGATGGTCTAGCACCCACTTCGTAGCCTCAGCTGGCCCCAAACTTGAAGTGATCATCCAGGTTGCTGAAATTACAGATGTGAACCATTGCACCTGAGTTTGTGAATTTTCTTTCACCTGGAAAGAAAACATTCTTTACATAGTTTGTAAATTATTGGGACTTTAAAAACTAAAATATGGAAAGCATATATTTTAGTAGGGCATATAGTGTTTGAAAGATGAACATATTAAAAGAATGTCAGCATTTTTAATCATGCTAAAATTTGTGTAGTATTTAAGAACATTGTGGAATCTAGTGTGTTACCACTTAGACCAAATAGGAAGGATGGAAGAGAGTGAAAGCCTATTATCCTTTGGTTACTCTACTTTTAAACCCTGTTGCATGCTTTCAGAGATGAATCAGTAGTAAATGACCATGACTAATCTAATCCAAAGGAAACCATTTGGTGTTTCCTATGTAACAGATTCAAGACAGCCTCATACAGAGGTAAAATCTGAGGTGAACTTTAAGATTTAGGCAAGCAGAAGAAACAAAAGAATTGGTAGGCCAGGAAGCTGGGTGAGGAGGGTTGCAGGGCACAGGCACACAAATATAGCTGGGCAGTGGGGTTTCCTGTTGAAGAATCCTGAAGAAATAGGTTGAGCAAAAAGTACAGAATTTATATTTTGAATCCTAGGCAAATAGCTGTAGTAAATTTTTCAGTAGAGCGTGAATTGATAGNAGTTTGCAGGACTTGCAGACATATTTAAACCTGAGATGATACCAGACACTTTTATAGTCCAGGAGACTAGAAGAGCTTGGGCTGCACAAGTGGCAATAGACATGGAACAGAAAAATCTGAAAGTGTTTCAAGGGGCAAATAAGTAGCTCCTTGTGAGAGGTTAGACCTGGGAATGGACTAAAAACAAAAAAGAATGCTGTGCCCTTGATGGGGGATCAGGAAATTTGTCTTCTGCAGTCTGGGTTGACTTAGGTCCTGAGCTATTTCGTTTCAAGGATATTTAACTTAGTTTATGGTGAGTCACTTCAGTCATGGAACAATGAAACCCTAAAGAGAATCACAAGTACAAGCCAGGGATGGTGGTGCGCACCTGTAGTGCCAGCACTGTTAGTGCAAGAGGTCAAGAATTCAAGATCAGTTGATGCCACATGACAAGACCCTGCCTCAAAAAAAAAGAAAAGCTTCCAGAAATCACTAACAGTAAGGGCTTTTAAGTTGGCTTTTGAATACCCTGAAATTATATTAACAATTTGGAAATCTTCTAAGAATGTGTATTCTAAAAGTGAGATAGATGCTCCCTGAACCACACACACACACCTCGACACTATGGCTGCCTAACCAAGACCCGAACAAAGGCAGCATAAGTAGACATGTTAACTTGGAAGGGAGACTCTCACTGGGCTCCACCCCTAAACAAAGAACTATCGGCACAAAGATTGATGAGAAAGAAAGACCCTAATCCATTTTCCCATGGATGATCCCCCAAATTGGTTATCCAATACAAAGTAGCACTATAACATATACATACAAGCTACATTAAATGGATTCAGCTGACTGTTTTACATATTTATGCATACATACCTACATATATATATGTATATATATATATATATATACATACAATAATGAAAGGATAAAAAGATCATGAATTTGAGAAAGAGTAGAGGGGACATGGGAGCAGTTCGAGGGAGGAAAGGGAAGAGAGAAAGAGAAGTATTGTAACTATATTTTAGTTTTAGTAAATAATAAAATTAAATAAAAACCAAAAATTTTTGGCTATATGTACTGTTCTAGGCATCGGGTCCATATAATTCTTTAGAATCACAAGCACCATATCCTTAAAAAAAAAAGTTAGGGATTTTTAATAGGAATGAATTTGTGCCTCAGATTTGCCAGTAAGTTTTTAGGAATATAAGTTTTTAGGAATAAAAATATTATATGCAGAATGACACATGTGTTTGAAATTAGTGTGTATAACTATAAAAGTATGAATTATTTTTAATGTTTATGCAAAACTGATAGAACTGCCTAGTGTTTACTGTTGGAGCAAGTCCATTAGGCCTCATCCTTGGTCTTGTCCAGGATGCAGACCTTGTCCAGGACCCATATGCATGCTCTCAAAGACTGTCTACTCCTCTGAGGTATGGCTTGTTGTTAAATTACCAAGTGAAGTGTATGAATCACGGGGCATAAGTGGGGGGATTATCTCCAGTAATCTCAGCAATATCATTCAGCTTAAGATGCTTGAGTCTAGTTGTGAAATGTCAACACATCTGAATCCAAGCACTAGGGATTTGTAAAGCAGAGAGACCTCCACTCCAACGAGTCATATATAACTGCAGAGAATGTTCTGGTCTTTTGTGACAGGGACTTGGCAGTCTGCTTTTCCTGTCATTTTATTTTGCTCTGAATTTTCTAACGTTAGAATTTTTATAGTGTCCTCATTTTTGTTTTTCTCCTAAAACATTAGGAGTTGTATGTATGGGAAAAACTAAACTTGAGTTTTAAAAAAAATGAGCTAGTTCAGAGTAACAGTGTTTTACTGTAATTCAAGCAGATTATTACATTATCACTTAATAGTAAAACTGTCTGCTGGCTGCATGAATTTGTTTGGTACATAGTTTTAAGCACTGAGTGAGTACATTCCAGAACATAGCCAAGTTGGCTTTAGTTCATGCACAACAGATTGCCTGCTGCAAGCATAAATAACCAGATTTTTAATTGAATCACTTTAGTGTTTTTCTTTATATATTTCAGGAAAGACAGAAAATAAAAGTGAGATGTGTGTTATTAAGGAACATTATTTTTCTTCCTCTTGGGTTTATTTTAACATTCTTAAAATATTTTTACATTTTGACTTTGCATCTCTTAGTAATTTGCTTTCTGATAAAACACTGCACTGTTTCCAGTGTTCTGTGGTTTTGCCAAAAGTTAAGAAAGTATCTCCCCAGCTCTCCTTATTACAAGACAGAATCCCACCTCGTCATAGGCCCTCATAAGGAAAATCAGCCTACTGAGATTAGAGTGCCAGCTGAAGCGGAATGTTAACAGTTAGAGCTGTCTTTTGTTAAAAATGAATGTATTTTTCACTCTGTGTAATATACACATTTAAATACATTTATAGTAACTGTCTGGAGGTTAAGACTAATTCAGTTCTTTTTAGTCTAGCCTGCAAGGCAATAAAAATAATACTATATTTTAAACAAGAAAATGTTCATGTGCCATAATATTTATAGTAAATTATATAACAGCTTTAGACTATGTCATATGTCACGCTGTATAAACTCTTTTCTTAAGCCCGACTCTTTGTATATATTATCTTTCAGTGATTGCACACAGTGGTATAGTGTTTCACTTGATACGATTTTAATCACTGTTAGGTTGAACTTGAAAGAAAGTTGGAGTCTGCAACCAAGTCTAAACTGCATTACAAACAGCAGTGGGGACGAGCTCTGAAGGAACTTGCCAGACTCAAGCAGGTATGTGGGCGGGAGCGGACTCTGTCTTCCCCTCGCCGCTTTCTAAGTTTCATGTCTGACATCGCCTGTGTTAGAAGTGTGCAGTGGCATCGCCAGTGCTGTGGTCTACGAGCAAGGCTGTTCGGGTTTGTTTTTTCGTGTGTTGTACGCAGAATCCTCTTTTCATAATTAACAGCTGAAACTTCTATTTTTTATTTTTAGTTGTCCGCTATCTTGTTGGAAAGAATCAACTTAATTTCACTTTGAAACAACTGCTTCTTCCCTTAGAACTCATTTTTTATTAGGGCTTCACTGAAGGGGACAATTTTGGGATAAACTAAATTTACCACTTTTTAACATTTCAGAGCATTTTTTAAAATGATTTTTGTAGGAAGACACAATTACTCAACCATGAAAGCTGTCATAGAGAGGTTTGCATCATTTTAGGTGTGAAAGACTTGATAGTTTTCTGAAAATCCTTGTTGACATTTTCCTCTCCTAGACAAGAAAGTTATTTTTATGAGAACTTTATCTTAACGTGGGTCATAGTTTTTTTCAAATGATTAAGATCCAAGAGAAAATGAATGAGACGTATTTTGAATATAATTTATTGGACCTATTAAAAAATCGTGAATGGTTAATTTACTCTAACTTTTAAAAAAATCAGCTTTATTTTTTTAATGAAACCTGTTATATAATGTCTTTCAGGTTTATATATTTTTAGTATGTTTCGATAACATTACATCAAATACTATTCAATATCTTTGTGGTATTATGCTAATGCTTATGATCTTTTTAGAGTATTACCAGACTGTGTGGGAATTAAAATTAATAGACCATGTATGCCAGTGTAGCTTATAGCTGTGTTCAGATTATATGCATTACAGGTAGATATCAAAGTATTAGATAGTACACAGAGTGGATATACTCAAATTGTATACCCTTTTTTTGAAATTGTTTGGACCAGAAATACTTTGGATTTCAGTATTTTTCATTTTTTTTCATATTTTATAATATTTGCAAAAATGTAATGAGATATCTTGAATGTTATACCCAAACATAAACACAAAGTCTACTTGTTTTTCAGTTGTACATTAATTACATAGCCAGAAGGTAATTCTTTTCTCTTTTACAGTGTTTTTAAGTATGCCTGTCTCCTGACCACAGTAGTCCCATCATGATGCTAGAGCTCAAAAAGTTTTGGATTTTAGAGCCTTTTACATTTTGCATTTTCAAATTAGCAATGTAATATTTTACTGCTGGCGCAACTAANATGGACATGTTGCATAGTAATACGGTCCTACTAAACTCAAGACACTATGTTCAGAGTATGTACATAGGTAAGACATGGGCCTCACCCTCAGGGAGCTGAGAATGCGGTAATAAGGAACAAACAGTTGTAACCATTGCCTGAGCACCATACAGAAGAGAAAATTGTTTGTTATGACTTAGGGATAGTGTCTGGCGTCAGAAGGGCAGAGTTTCAGATGGACTTTTGGAAAAGAGTCATTAGGATATTAATAGTAAAAGTGGTTGTGACGTAGCAAAGTAGCAGTCGCTATAGTGACTACAGTGGTTGTTGCAAAGAAGTGAGAAAGCCTTTTAAAAAGTAGAAGAGGGGCCTGGAGAGATGGCTCAGAGGTTAAGAGCACTTGCTTGTTCTTCCAGAGGTCCTGAGTTCAATTCCCAGCACTCACATGGTGACTCACAACCATCTGTAATAAGATCTGGTGCCCTCTTCTGTATACATAATAAATAAATCTTTAAAAAAAAAAGTAAGAGGAGGATCATTTTAAAGGGCGTTTCTAGTAACAAAGCTTGGAACTTCAATTGTAGTGATAGAGATGTAACAAGAAGATGCTGTGGAAGATGATGCTCAGCCATGGATTCTGTTAAGGTTTTCCAGTTTGGGAAATACAATTTCAGAAGCTAATTGAAGCTAAGTATGCAGTGCATACCTGGAATCCTAGTGTTCTGGGGGTTGAGGCTGGAGGACTGCTGAACGTGAGGCTGGTCTGGATTATACAGTGAGTTCCAGGCCAGCCAGGGTTTCATAACACGACTCTTAATTGGAGCAGAGGAAGGACATAAGATTTGCAACCATGAGTGGGCATTTTAGTTTTTAGATTTAAAAATATGCAAGCAGCCAGAAATGTACATCTTTTTGGAATCTAACTGAACTCAAGTGAGGGAGTCCTTGATGATGGTATAGTGGTGGCTTCTGAGGGCTTAGTACTGCTCTGTGCTAACTAAATCTCAGATTGTTCTCATTTTTAATTCTAAAATTTCTGGATAGCAGCTCATATTCCCATTTTACAGATGAAAAAATGAGAGTTACTGTGGTCATGTATGCTCACAGAGACACTATGTGGTAAAACTAAGACTGAAGTCCAGGCTCTTTCCTGTTACAGTTTCAGTGCATAGATGGCAAGAGTTTCCCACAAAAGTACTGAAGTGGCAGTAATGAGTTGGCACATCCTGGTTGAGGAAGAAGCAGTTAGGCTTCATAGAGTCAGGATGCCAAGATACTCACTTAGGTTGCATTNAGAAGTGCGGGGAGGAGACCTTGTAGGGCAGGGAACAAGGAGAGTGAGGAGAGAAGTAGTTAAAGTAAGGTGCTACTTCTGAAAGGGCCTCTCCCCAAATTGCCCCAAGCTGGCATTGAATTTACAGTGCTCCTGCCTCAGCCTCCCAAGTAGTTGGGATTATGGGCATAAACCACCACATCAGGCTGAAGTAGTTTTTTTGTTTGTTTGTTTTGNTTTTGTTTTTTTGAGACAGGGTTTCTCTGTGTAACTCTGGCTATGCTGGAACTCGCTCTATAGACCAGGCTGGCCTCGAACTCACAGAGATCTGCCTGCCTCTGCCTCCAAAGTGCTGGGATTAAAAGTTGCACCACCTAGCTAACTGAAGTAGTTTTTAAAAATATAAGTAAGTTATGCTGTAACATCTAAATTCCTGGTTCTTCACTCCTTTTACACTGGGATATTGAGGTAGCTCCTCTTAAAAGGATATTGAGTGTGTGAGCATGTGGCGGTGCATTNCTACACTGAAGAGGTGACAGCAGAAGGGGCATGAATTCAGGGTTTTCCCTTTCTTTATAGCTAGTACAAGGTCAGGCCGGACTAGGAGAGACCCTGTTTCAGAAGGAAAGCTGGGGGAGAGGGGCATGAGGAGCTGAGCTTCAACACCAGCACCCGTCTGAAAAGGGCCGGGTGCTGCAGGCGCCTGTTACCCCGGCACTGGAGAAGCTCATACAGGAGGGTTGCAGTGCTCTGGCCAGCTAGTCTAGCCAAATTGGCAAGCTCCAGGTTCGTTTTGAGAGACTGTCCCAAAGAAGTAAGATAGAGAATGATTGAGGAAGACACTGGTGTCAGCCTCTGGCCTCCACAGACATGCATTCATGGAAACACACTCTAAAATAGGAACAAAAATGAAGCCAAGGATTAGGAAATCTTCCCACCCCCAATGTTCNCCCTTGCTAATCCTACATCCTCACATTTTGGTATCTTCTAGANCGTCCCATTTACTCTATTTTCTAGTTATTCTTTCTTCCTGTGCATTTTTACTCTATGGGTTAAAAAATTGGCAAAATAATTTTTATTGTTTGTTCCTAATAAGAGAGGATATCACATTCGGTTTCTTTCTCTTGAGTTGCTGTAAATTTATTAAAGAAAACGAGTTAGTATTTCTTCAAAACTTAGTCCATTAAAGAAACTGAAAGCAACCGTCTCGTGGCTAGGGAGAGGGCACGCTGGGTAAGCACACTCAGTCTGCATGTGAGGACCTGGGTTACATCCTCAGCACTGTATAAAAAGCTGGGCATGGCTGTGTATACCAGGAACCCCAGCTTTGTGGGCATCAGACAAGCCCATCCTGGGAGCTTGCTGGCCAGCAAGCCTTAACCAAAACAGCGAATTCTGCTGGTTCAGCCAGAAACCCTGTCTCATCATATAAGGCAAAGAGCACCAGAGGAAGACAGCCAGGGTCCTGCTCTGCCTTCCACATGTGAGTGCATAGGCGTGGGTATCTACTCCCATGTATGTGTCTCACACACACAGCAAATACATACACGATAAATACTAATTTAAAAATAGCAGTCTGTAAGTGAGTGTTTAGTACTTTCTCATTTTAGACTAATTTTATCCCTTATCCAGTAAACTTTCTGCTTTAGAAACAATATTATAAACAACTTTTGAGGTCACTAGGAACCTTTGATGTTTTGCAGACCATACTGAGATGCAATAATTTAAGAAAAGCAATAGCCCTTGGGGTCTTCATAGTGAATTATGCTATGCCACTAACTGTTTTTGGAAGATTAAAATTAATAACTTCATTAAATTGGCACATTTCACATGTGTGAAAATTCTAATTTTTCCCCTAAAACTCTTTATTAAAAACACATTTATTTTGTGTTTGAATATAAAATTGGAAGTGTCTCTCTGCTTTTGTTCAGAGAATTGTTTGTGCAACTTTTTTGTTTAAATTGGATTAGTACCATGTTAATTTTACATTGCCTCTGGTGAATAGCCACGAGGCTATAATCTCTGCCAGTAATTTGTCATATCAAATCCCTCTGGAGGGCCATAGAAAACATTCGTGTAGTGCGGATTAGACGGTGAAAGCCGTATCTTAGATTGTTAATAAATGTTAATGACAAAACCCAGCTGGTAAGGCTTGGAAATAAGATCTAATGCTTGGTGCCCATTGCCAGAACAATGTTTAAAGAGAGATTTCCATTACTCAGAGGTGACCTAGTATAGTCAATTTGTGAATTAAAAAATTGTAACCTAATTGTTTAGAAGGAGACTTTTCCTTCTCATTCTCAGCCTCAATCCAAGTTGGAAGTTTTCTAAAGTTTTTTTTTTCGCAATTTATGGCAACAGCTGTAAAAAATAAATAAATATGACATGAAATGAGTCCCCATTTAAAAACAAGGAAACAATACTCTTTTATTCTGGGTTTGGTATCTTGGGACATTAGGAATACTTGTTTGACATGCAGGGGCAATTTAGTTTCTTTTTTCCTCTTTGTGAAAATATGCTGTAGAACTATTTTTAAACTGGTATCTAAGTAAATGCTTGAATACCTAAGATTGTATGCCACTTCCACAATGTCGATCTGTAAGCAGAATAAAAAACTACCATTGTTTAAAAATTAGTGAATCATTGTTATGAAATATAAATTAGTCATAAAAATTTAACATTTTCACATATTTAAAACTCTTGTATGTTTGTTCCCAGGACAGGAAACAGAGCTAAGACTTTATTTAGTAGCACGTGGGTCCCTTACCATATTTGTGCACAGTAGATGTGTTTAAGACTAAGCCAATATATTTAGTTAAAGCAACACAGACTTCATCGGCTGACATCAGCACTATCTTGTCCAGCCTCCTGCGTATCCACTTGGAGTAATTAATTTGATTAATTTATAAGTAATTTAGCCAAGGATGGGGATGTAAATCTTTGTTTAAGAAAACAGTTGGAGGTCCAAGTCTTGGTTAAAAACTGTGTCTTGAAACCATCCAGGCCCTCCTACTGACTTGTCAGCTCTGGGTTATTTTCAGAAAACTTGACTTGAGCTCCTTAGTTTAGTTCTGCGTTTTTCCCACAGACTTGGATGGTATGTGTGAGTGGGAGAGTAAGTAGTGGCCACTTTGTAGCCGCTGTTTAGTCTAGTGTATGCATGTTTACANNTNCTTTCTGGATTTATAGGCAGCCAGGGCAAAATAAAGATTATACTCACTTGATTGAGGAGCCTTTAACCCAGAGCACCTGGCAGTGGAGAGCGTTGGCCCCAGCCCTTGTTTCTGCAGTTTTTGCATGCATATGTAATTATTAACAATATGGCATGCTTGCTTTAAAAGTCACGGCGTTTGAAAGATTTTTTTGGTATGTTTTAGAATAAAAATGTTTCAAATTGGGAGGTGTTGTTAAGTTCATTTTATGAACAACTTCAGTAGCCTGAAGTTAAATAGTCAACAACTGTTCTCCTTGTAGTCATAATTTTTCTCATTATTTAAAAACAATGCCAATTTTGCCAGTTGAGGTGGTACATATTTGTAATCCAAGCATTCAGGAGGCAGAGGCAAGAGGATTAGTCACAAGTGCCAGGCTAGACAGGACTACACAGTTGGAGTACACAGTGAGACCACTGGCTCAAACAGCTGGAGATATAGCACTCAGTAAATCAACAATAATCTCATCTCCTCCCCAGCTAGAGATAATCGTTTACTGTGTTTTTGCCCACGTAGTTTCCTTTCTTAATATAACTTCTCTAAGGAATGTATTTATGGGTAGATATGTACACCCATGCTTGTACCTCTGAAAACCCATACAAAGGTCACACATACATCTTCCTGGGTTGTTCTCCATTTCTATTGAGACAGGGTCTCTCAGTGAACTTGGAGCTCACCAACTGGCTAGCGCGGCTGTCAGTGAACCCCTGGGATCCTCCTGTCTCCAGCTTCCCAGCACGTGGCACACTGCAATGCTTAACTTTTATTGTAGAGAATGGGAGTGCCATGCACATCCTTAGGCTTGTGCTGCGAGCACTGGACATACCGAGCTTCTCCCCACCCTCTTATTTTGAAACTGTACCTTTCTCAGCTCTGCCTTCCTGCTTTCTTATGAGTACTATTATCCTGAATTTTAACAATTATTATTGATCTGCTTTTCTTTTTAATTTCAGCACCTAAAACCTTTGTAAAAATATATCTAGGTAAGCCTCGTGGCCTAGAGCTGTAATCTCAACTCCTCGTGAGGATGAGGCAGGAAGATGAATGCAAGGCCAGCCCAGGCAAGTTAGTGAGACCTTGCCTCAGTGAGTGGCCCTTTCTCAAGGCTCTAAGGAGGAGAGTGACGGAGCAGCGTAGCCAACCTCTTCCGTCATCTCTGCATGGGCAGTCATACACAAAATGAGTAAAGAGAACTGGGAATAGACGGGTAAAGTGGTTGCCTAGCATGTTTGGGTGTCTGTGTGTAATGCCTAGCACTGGGCAGTTTTGAAATTCTAAAAACCTTTGTAAATATTTGTTTTCATGAAATAGTTACATGGAGTAGCCATGCATGAAGGCACCACAGTTATGCAGGTTTTATAAGTAATCTTTGGTGAAACTCCTTGTACAGGTTTCCTTATGGTAAGGCCGTCCTGAGCAGTTCTCACACAAGTAACAGTTTTCAGATAGAATTTCAGATACCAGAAGAATGCCTTCACTTTTTGTTTTGGCTTTACTAAATGTTGCTCGGATATCTCCTGATGTGGCTGTGCTAATTTTAAATTTCAAGCAGTTGTACAGGGCTGCAGATGTGGCCTGGGGAGAGCACTTGCCTAGTGTGTAAGTGTAAAGCAAGCTCAAGCCCCTGTACCACGGACACCAGCAGCACACGATGACTTCTCTTCACACTGTTGCCAGTACACGCCTACTGTTAGACGGCTTCAAGTGTTCAGTTTGATAAAGTTGAAATAGTATTAGTTTGTCTTCAGTTTTACTCTCCTACTCACTAATGACTTATTAATGTCCTTTTTATATGTTTATTGGCCACAGTAGTCCTCATCAGTGGAAAACCTGACTGCCATTTGTTTGATAGAAATGTACCAAGTAATCTAGACTTTGGTTGGAGTCATTAGACAAGAAGTCTAAAATACTACAATTACTATACTCTAGAAAATAGGTGACATGATGGAGAGATCAGAACAGAAGACTTAAGAGCAGATTATAAACGTAACAGAAATAGGATATGGTAATTAGAAGATAGGTCAGTAAAAATTATTCAGACTGAAATAGGAAAAATAAATAGTGATTACAGCAAAGAAAGAGCATAAAGTGTAGGTTAAGGGCTAGGGAAATGGCTTCATGTGTAAGCATATATATCTATATGTACATACATACATATGTATATGTGTGTATATATATTATATAATATATATATATAATATATATAAAATCTCATACATCCAAGGAGATCTTTAACTGCCAGACAGAATGAATGCATAGGAAGCCACACCTACAAGCATCATAATAAAACTGCCCAAAACCAAAGCAGCTTATTGAAGGCTGTCCTAGGGGGTGGGTAGGTAGGAGCATACTTCCACTGAGCAAGGATAAGAGCAGCAGGTGACCTTTTTGTTTGTTTGTCGTTTTTAGAGACAGGGTTTCTCTGTGTAACAGCCCTGGAAGTCCTGGAACTTGCTCTATAGACCAGGCTGGCTTTGAACTCACAGAGATTATAGTTTAGAATGTACCCTGCTCACAGGGATACTGATACATTAATAAAATTCAATAACATGGGACATTTCTTAAGTAGTTTACTTCTAATAACCTGTTGTAAATTCAAGACCATGGTAAGATTAGAAAATATTTGAATTCAAAGTAATTAAAATGTAAATAATAAAATGCAATATATCAGAGCAGGAAATTTGGGGAGGGGGATATACTTAGAGAGAAATTTAACCATAGCTGCATTACAAAATAAGAATCTGTCTTCTGGACAGAGCGAGAGAGATAGCTCATTCAGTAAAGTACCCTCCATTCCTGAGACCTGCATTTGAACACCATCACCCATATAAAACCCTGGCATGGTAGCATGTGCTTATAATCCCAGCACTGGGGAGGCAGAGACAGGCAGGTCTTTGTCCCACACCAGCCAGATAGATCTGCCTATCAGTGAGCCCCAAATCTCAGTATCAGCTCAAAAACAAGGTGCCTGAACAACACCCCAGATTTATGCCTGCATGCACTCCCACACACAAAGCCAAAAGTTCTTTCTTTGAGAGGAAGTCTTTAAAGAAGAGAGGCTCCCTATCAATAGCAGAATGTTACACGGGAGGAAGGACTCCAGATCCGACCAGCATATGAAGAGATTAGGACACTATGAATAAGTGCAAGTAAATATGATAAATAACCTACAAAATGACTCAAGAATTAAAAGTAATTGTAGAGCTGTTAGACAAATTGTAATGGATAATGTATACAGAAGAAGATACTTGACTCAAACATTTGAATTTAAGTGAACAGTGTAAGAATAACCCTGACTCCAAAGACTATTTTTAAAAAATCTTTTATTATAAGAGACCACAGCATAATAACCATGATCCTAAATCTTAAAATTAATCTATGTAGATTTAGAAATTACAAAAGCAAAACTAGCCAGTTAGTCTCAAGTAGGTACAACACCTGGAAGGGTCACACCCTGAGTTGCTCAGTAAACAAAGAGGTTATTTACTACTTAAAAACAATACAGAAGGGCAGAGCATGGTGGTGCATGCCTTTAATCCTGGCACTCTGAAGGCAGAGGCAGGCAGGAGTTCCAGGACAGCCAGGACTATGTAGAGAGACCCTGTCTTTAAAAATAAAAAACAATACAGGAGGTCATAAGATCATATGAGTAGATGTAGAAAGAATCCATGAGCATTCACGATAATATGAAGTAAACTAAGAACAAAGAGACATTTCTTAATTTAATAATAAATGTTCACATTAAACCTACAAAAAGCTTTCTTAAAAATTTGAGTTTTCCCCCTAGAACTCCATTTTCTACTGATAGTGTTCCAGTGTCGTAAGAAAGAGAGCTGAGTGGGGGGAGGGCTAGAGAGATGTCTCATTGGTTAAGAACACTGGCTGCTCTTCCAGAGGTCCTGAGTTCAATTTCCAGCAACCACATGGTGGCTCACAACTATCTGTAATGAGATCAGATTCCTTCTTCTGGTCTGCATGGAGCACTCATAAAATACATAAATAAAAGAAAGAGAGCTAGGGATATAGAAGGGATGGTGCATGCCTTACCTAGTGGGTACTGAGGAGAGAGGAAGGAGAGATCTACTAACTGGAAAGTTAAAATAAGATTGCTGGTATTCGTAGAGGACATTGATGTACAAATGCCCTCAATGGACAGACTCATCATATGTGGAAAATACTGTAGGGCAGTGTGTTGTGCACCTTACCTGCTAACATCACAGCTTGGCAGCAGTGCACTGTGGAGTGTTGGTTATTTACCCTCATGATCTTGAGACTGAGGCGAGTAGCTGTCCCCAAGTCACAAGTACTGGGTGTGTCTTCTATAGCATTGTAAAGTCAAAGACTAATTCAGAAGTCACTTGTACTTAGGGTCTCTGCACATGCTTTTTGGTTTTCTATCAGAAGTAGCTAAGTTTACCAAGTGTTCTGGGACTGTCCGTATAAAAAAAGCAGTTTCTCTACTAGAGAACATTAGACAGCAAAAGAAGTGTAAAACCTCTGGCTTCAGAAACATTTATAGTCAAATAGGAGTGCAGTTTAAAAGTTATTATCCATAGCATATAGAGAACTAGAGAGAATCAGAATCACCAAACAGAAGTAAAAACAGGCAGGCTTAGTTGTAAACCACCGTCACAGCTGCCAGGGCTGTGAAGACACCCAGGGAGAGGAAAGTTGATCTTAGCTTCACCGTAACCATAAATCCAGCAGGCTTTTGTTCTTGATTTTTCTTTCTAGAAATAGATATTTGTGTGAAAATTTGTAAACAGGAAGAGCTAAATTTTGAAGACCACCAAAGGTAGATTCCTTAGCCTGATGGGTGCTAAGACGAACTTTTGTCAGACCCTGTAGTCAGGCAGTATAGTGTTAATGCACAGGGAGGAAGCAGGTCAGTTCAGCGCATCCACAAACATGTCCTCACACACGCGACAGAGGTGACCCTGCCAATGCTGTCCTTAGAAGCAAGTCTCCATCTCACACTGTCCCCAAAGCCAGTTGTACATACTGATCTAAATGATGCTTCCAGGATGTACTATAAAAGAATAGCTCCAGGATGGAGAGATGGCTCAGTGGTTGGAGCACTTGCTGCTATTCCAGAAGACCTAGTTTGGTTCCTAGCTCCCATATCAGGTGCCTCACAACAGTGTAGGTGAATGTTTTGTCTGGGTCCCGCCAGGCCCCACGTGGTCCCGCAGTCACTTATAAATTAATAACTCAAAAGCTTATATTAATTACAACTGCTTGGCCATTAGCTCAGGCATATTACTGACTAGCTCTTATACTTAAATTCAGCCCATTTCTATTAATCTATGTTTTGCCATGGATTCTGTGGCTTTACCCGTCTACAGGCATGTTGCTCCTTCGGCGGCGGCTGGCATCTCCTGACTCAGCCTTCCTCTTTCCAGAATTCTCCTTGTTTGTTTATCCCACCTATATTTCCTGCCTGGCTACTGGCCAATCANCATTTTATTTATCAATCAATCAGAGCAACACATATTCACAGCATACAGAATAATATCTCCATCACAACAGCCTATAATTCTAGCTTCAGGAGATCCAACACCTTGGCCTGGCCTCCATGGACACCTGCATTCATGTGCATGTACACACACACACACACACACATAAATAAATGTAAAAATAATATCTTCAGGACTAATACAAGTCAAAAAACAAAGACAGGGCCTGCTAGAAAGGAATTGATGGAACTATGTGGGCTATGTTGAGATGAAGGACTTCAGTTCATCCCAAGACACTATTAAAGGTGTAAAGGCAAAGTAGAGTCATGGGAAATCTTTGAAATNTAACACCAATAAAATAAACATCTATAGAGAGAAAAACCCCAGAGGTTTTAGTAAGAACATAGATAAGCATGGCCAAATGCCATTAAAATGTGTTGAAACTTGTTTGAAAAAAAATGCAAAATAAAATCAGGACAAACCACTGTGATCTGTCAGAACTGTTAAAAAGAAGAGGAAAAAAAAATCACTAAATTTTGGCCAAAAATGCAGGGCCCGGGAACTCCCACGGTGGCTATTCAGTGATGGACTGCNTTGCCCACAGTTTGGCAATATTTCCTAATCCTACAATTGTTGTGCATTCTGACCCAGGTATAGAGCCAGGTGAAATGCATCACCTTAACATTGGTGGTATTTATAGTATAAAATTGGGAGCTGCCCAAATGGCCCTCAGCAGTGCATAAACTGGGAATGATGAACTCCGTAGGGCAGTACAAATGACTCTGGAGTCAGTGTTAAGTGAAAGAAGCACAAGACTGAGTAATCTGAACTTGACAATTCTACGTAGAACTCAGAATAATCAGTATGCACTTGTGCTGTTAGAGTCAGGATAGTGATTACCTTTGGAAAGTGTTCATGCTGGGGGTGGGTGGGAGGTGGGGGGTGGGGGAGTGGTACGTGTCACAGGGAAGGGCAGACTCAGGAGTTATGGTAACCTTTTATGTGTGTGATTCATGGTGTAACAATTTAGCAAAATATCCCTAGTGTTTAGCCAATTTTTCACTTGCTATAATCAGAAAATAATTTAGTTAGAAAAAAAAATGAACTGGGCATGGCAGCATACAACTTTAATCCCAGTGCTCAGAAGGCAGAGGCAGGCAGATCTCTGAGTTCCAGGCCAGCCAGGGCTATATNGTGATATCCTAACATACACAGTGACGCCACCTGTTGACCTGTTGACCCTGATCTTTGAAGTTCTGCCCTAAGGAAAGAATCGCACTTGCTATAGAGAAATACACAGGTGGACTTAGACGCTCCATATTACATTGTTGGGGCCTAGAATGGCAGCACTATCTATAGAGAAATACACGGGTGGACTTAGACGCTCCATATTACATTGTTGGGGGTCTTAGGAAGCACTGTCATGATAGAGTCTCATAAATCATGGAATAGCTTCATCCTATCNAGTGCCACATTTATTTTAAAATCTTTTATCTATTTCTCTGGAAGAATTGTTAATTTTTTAAATGAAAGTTAAGGTATATCATTTGATCTCATTTTTGTTTTAAAAAAGAAAAAGAATATGTGCTTAGATTTTCATATGAGCCTGGAGAACAGAAAACTATTAACTAAACTGGTTGGGCTTAGTGATCAGAGGCTGTTGCCAAAGTTCTGTAGACACACTAGTGCGTAGACTCGGCTCCTAGATGCTCACAGACGCTGGTCCTTCTGCAATCCATTATGTTGACAAACAGCTTCTTTTGCCTCACAGTCTTTACACTAACTGTTCAGCAAACGCCATCCTCGTTAGCCATGAGTTATGACATCAAAAAGAGAGAGGGATGAAAGGATTATCAGGAGAAAAGTGGGGCATTCTAAATATCATTTGGCCCAGAATTGGCCACATATCATTTTGTCCTGAGTAGAGTCCTATAGTCCTAAGTCCAAGTCATAGATATGGGCACGTTCCGGTGACACATGGTGGGCACATTCCGGTGACACATGNNGGGCACATTCCGGTGACACATGTCAGCTCTTTTGTTTCTTTCAAGAGGGAGCAGGAAAGTCAAATGGCTCGCCTTAAGAAACAGCAAGAGGAGTTGGAGCAGATGCGTCTGCGTTACCTGGCTGCCGAGGAGAAAGAAACAGTGAAAACGGAGCAACAGGAACTGCTAGACATAAGGAACGAACTGAACAGGTACCATCATTACAAGATGATTCCTTTCTCACCAACATGGGTCTGATATGACAGCCTTTCAGTTTGGTCTTCCCTGAACTAAGGAGGTGCCTACCCTTAGTGTGTCAGGTTGCCCTAAGAGAAGGTAAAACAAGGACACACATGCGCATGTTTGTGTTGATATGATATAAGGCATGTTAAAAGAGTAAGATTCATTTTTGTATTATCTACAGATTTGATAGGCA
>LZPO01075887.1:225083-253796 GCA_001675575.1 Neotoma lepida
TATGTGTGGGTGCCTGTGGAAGCCAGAAACGGATGTTGGTTTCCCTGGAGCTGGAGTTCCAGGCAGCTGTGAGCCACTCAACATGGGTGCTGGGAAATGAGCCCAGGTCCTCTGGAAGAGCAGCAAGTACGCTTAACCATTGAGCCATCTCTCCAGCTACTTTAAGGTGTTTTGTATGACAGCACATTTTGGATGGTATGGGTCATGTTATTTCATAAATGGACAGCACCATCCAAGCTTACAGCACGAGTTGCCAAATTATGTTTGTTGAAGAAAATAATAGTACATATTTAGCCCTTAAGCATGGTCTAGAGATGACCCTTACAGTTGACATTATTCAGTAAACTTCTAAGTTCTCTTAACTTCATCTAATTGAGCTCTGGGCCTGCGTTATGTTGTTACTGCGTATTTTCATACATGCAGCTACCATAGAATATCAGATAGATAGAGATGTGCATACCTCGCTCCCCTGGAAGCCACCTGTTGAAGCCCAGACCTTCAATATGATAATATTTGGAGATGGAGCCGTTAGCAGATACTTAGGTGTAGACAAGGTGATGAAAGCAGAGCCCTCACGGGCATTAGTGCTCATCTAAGAGACACCAGGGAACAGGCTCACTTTCCTCCCCTTCTTGTGTGAGGATAGACAGAGCAAAAAGGTGGACTGTGCTAGAACCCTCATCTTGGACAGGCTAGAAGCTGAATAAATCATTTTTTGAGCCACCCAGTCTGTCCTATTTTGTTCTGGAAGCCCAAGCCTACGAAGTGTGCTGTACACTTAATAAAGATGTGCTCATCCCTTGAATAAATGAAGTCAGAAATGTTTTCCTTCCAAAATTACTATCTTAAAAACACAATAGACACTCAAAGCAGAGCCTTAAACACTTTATTTTCTGTTTTCTTGTTTGCATCCATATATATGATGGGCTTACAAATTAGACACAGTAAGAGATTAATAATAACCAAAAAAACTGAACAATTAGAACACTATACTGTAGTAAAAGTTATGTGAACATTGAGCATCTGTCAAAATACCTTGCGCTCACCCTTCTAATGATGTGGTAGCTGATAGATGGTTGGGATACTGTGACCAGTTATTTGAACACATGCCCTCCGATGCCATGCTAGTCCATCAGACAACTGAGACTAGCAGGCAGGTAGCAGATACAGCTGAACAAAAGAATCTGCTGGACCTGCTGGATAGCCTGAGAGTCCAGCCCCTGCTCAGAAGGCCATGTCCTTTAAAACTTAGGAATTACTTGTTTGGGGGCATTTTCCCTCTAATGCTTTTGGACCATAGCATATACTGTGGGTTAGTTGAAAGCACAGGAAGGAGAGCCATGCACAGGGTGTAGCTGCTCTGCTCATGTACGCTGCTTAGTGGTTCCCAACAGGAATTCCTTNACATTAGGCTTAAGGTGAAAACAACAACACTACTGGTAAGCCAGGGGGACACAGAAGTTAAAATAGTCTCTAGAAAACAGGATTGAGCTCAGGCTCCATGCTCTTAGCTGTGTGGCTTTCCAAAAGTGTTGAAGTCTGTCTTGTTAATCTTGTCCTCATCTCTAATCTCATTTCCAACCTTACTCAGTGAGTTCCTTTGAAATTTTTAAAAAGGCATGTAAACCATTTTTAAAAATCCCTGCTACAGTAGGGCTCAATCAGAGCTATTGTGTTACTAATATGAATAACTAAATTTGAAATTTCTTATACATTAATTCTAAGTTCCCTTTAATCAGTATTAACAGTTATCCTGAAATAGTCACACAAAAATAAACTTTCAGGTATTTAATGCTGTCAATGGAAACAGGCTCAATACAGCTACAATGATATGAAAAACAAAACTTAAGGATCTTTGGCAGAGTTTTCAATAAATATTTGGTGTCTGCAACACTGTAGACTTGGTAACCCTGAACCACTGACTTAGAACATGATCCTTTTCCTCTGAAATGTTGCTGACCCGTGTAGCACAGAAACCAAGGGTGTGCTATGTACTCAAGTCTCTTTTGGTTGCTTAAAAAGAGATCGAAGGTCCTATCAACTTGTGAATCCTAGTGAGTCTTACTAATAATCTTCAATACATTATGACTCAGAACTGAAACTAGTGAGATTAGATACATTAGAGACAAATGCAGTGTCCTCTGTGTAAGTTAGAAGACAATCACTGTGTGATAGGAAAGACGTGCAAAACACTTCACACAGAGAAGCCATGGCCACTCTTACTATTGTGACTCCACTGCCAAAGAGTTGGTGCAGGTAAGGANNGTCACAGGCACCGTGTTCGTATTCGCTGCAGGAAATGTCTCTGGGGTTCTTACCAGTGTGTGACTTCCCTTAAGAGAAATCAGATACCTAGATATCTTCAGTGCAGTGGGACCATGCCAGCAAGATGCAATATATCATGGCATCTAAATGTTTAGGAGAGACTTGGGTATATTGAACCTGGAGAAGAGGGCCCTTGGGAAAAGGGGTAACTAGCTGTCTGAAAATATCTGGAGGACTGCCACATTAGAAGGAAATGGGCTTCTCCTCTTGGAGGGAAAAACAAAAAGCATTAAGAGGAGTAAGAGGTATACTGAGATCACATGACAAGGACAACAGCAGCCCTATGGGCTCTGAGGCAGGGAGCAAGTGAGTGGAACAGACACAGGATTTGTCAGGCATGTTATCAAAGGTTACTGTTGGAATTCTAAGGGCTTCCATAGCTACCAAGTTTAAATATTCTATTGGGATCATGTCGGTTTCAGTAAATACTTGATAGGGTAATTACTTATATAAAATTACATTTTCCCTTATATAACCAGGTAATTTTAAAGGGGACATGATTAGAACTGTTGGTATATAGTTTGGCACCATGGATCACAAATCTGCCTAGAAGGTCCCTTCTTCCTACATGGCTACAATAATTAGCACAGAGGAGAGGAGATGGCTCAGTACATAAAAACTGCTTGCCATGCAAGCATGAGGACCTGAGTCTGAATACAAGAAAAGGATGCACAGTAGTGCATATCACTAATCCCAATGCTCCTGCAGGGAAATGGGAGAAGACAAGAATTCCCAGAAGCTTCCTGGGTTAGCTAGCCTGGCATACAGCACAGATAACAACAAAGAGATTCTGTCTCAAAGTGGAAGGGAGGACCAATACTTGGAAAACTAGTTGAGATTAAAGTAAAAAGATAAGATAAAGCACTGCATATAGAGGATCACTAAGAAAGCTTAGGGCTGGAGAGATGGCTAGGTGGTTTGTAGTGTGTACTGCTCTTCCAGAGGATCCAAGTTCAGCACCTGGTTTGACCCACAACCACCTGTAACTCCAGCTCCAGGGTGTCTGACACCTTCTGATGGCAACTAAACTCATGTGTGCATCTCACACTTAGACACAAATGTTACATATAATTAAAAAGAAATGCTTTTTTAAATTAAGCAGATATATCCATCTTAATTGAAAACAAAATATGCATTTTTATTTTCTGGATAAAATTGAAGATTATTATCATTTTCTTCTTTGTACAGGTCTATAATTTCTATGGTTTTTATGGTGTCTATGTTTGGGCTTTCTTTTAATTGGCAGGAACTGGGGGCTGTGGTGACACACACCTTTAATCCCAGCACTAGGGAGGCAGAAGCAGGATCTCTGTGAGTTCGAGGCCAGCCTGGTTTACAGAAATAGTTCCAGGACAGTGACTGTTAAATGAGAAATCCTGGGGGCAGGGGAATGGGGCAGGGGAAGAAAAAAAGAAAAAAATGAAGTGTCAGGAACTTGAAGTGTCAGACAAGTGCTGTCTCACTGACAGCGAGCTATATCCCAATCCCCTGCTTTTGTGTTTGAAACCGTCTTGCTGTATAGCTCAGGCTGGCCTGGAATTTGTGGTCTTCCTGCCTCTCCCTCCCAGGTGCTGGGCTTAGGGAATGTTGCTCTGTGCCTTGCTGTTTTCATGTACTCTGTAAGTACAAACACAACTTGTGTTTTTACAAATGTACAAATGCTTTTATGAATGTACTTCTGACTAGTCCGGTGGTAATTATCAGTTTCTGTTTTTTTCCTAAAACACTGGTAAAACGTGAATTATCTTGTTTTTAAGTAGTGCTATTAGGAAAACTAGATTTTTGTCTGCTAGAGTGCTGTTTGTTCTTGACTTCTCAGGTTAAGGCAGCAAGAACAGAAACAGTACCAGGACTGCAGAGAGATTGCAGGTGGGAAACTGGGCAGCCCGCAGGCCTCTGCGCTGGAAGAAGGCCTGGATGACTATTTGACACGGCTGATAGAAGAAAGGGACACTCTGATGAGAACTGGGGTGTACAACCATGAAGACCGCATAATAAGTGAACTGGACCGGCAGATCAGAGAGGTTTTGGCAAAAAACATTGCCAGTAATCAATAACGTTTGGGAAATCTCTGCAGGTACTCCAGATCTGGATTTTAATTTTTTTGTAAAATCCTCAAAAGCAAGGAAAAGGACTATTTTGGAATGCTCTTTTTAATTTTTTATAAGCTGAATTTTATATGTTACTGTATATAGTATTTATTTGATTTTACTTATGCTACCTCTCCTACGCTGGTTTCATTTGTAATTGTATTTTATATGCTCATTTAAAATGACTTTTCAGTGTTCTTCAGCTTAAAATCTGTTGTCTGACTATAAAAACAGCTTTTCACAATGTGAAACTGGCTGCAGTCATTTCCAGCTACATAATTCCTCGTGTTGAGCCCAAGAGTGTGTATGCACTTTAAAGATGCTGTCCTGTCCCTTTGACGGTGGACATCTTCACCTGAAGCCAGTTATCCGTGCAGCCATTTATAAACATTTTATATGACCAGTCTTTTTCCCTTTACCTGTGGTATTTGTGGTCTCAGGCAGAGAAGCTCTATGGCATATTTGGTGACAAATTAGTCATTTAAGTACAGCTCATGCAGATTAAGAACAATTGAATACCAAATTTCATCCTAGTCCACTTTAAGAATATAGAACAATAGCTTGATCCNGTCCTCTCCTAGGGTCTCCTGCTCAAGACTGTATGAGGTTTGGTGGTGGTGGTAAAAGTATAGGTTGCCTTTATTTCTCAGTGATGGCAATACTAAGCTATTACAGCTTCAGAAATAGAATATGAAACACACACCTAAGGCATTAGCTGAAAAAAACAAATGAAGCTGAACTATTTTTGACTCGCTCTACATTCAGTCTTTTTTCAAAGGCACCTGAGACTAAGTGTATGCAGTGCCATGTCCTGTAAATGTCCAGAGTTCCTTTATATCCTGTTCTCCAGAGCCAGCTCTCTGCTCATGGCGGCACTTACCACTATCTCCACATGACACTGAACAGGTTAATCAGCAAACTCCCAGTTCAGGTCAGTTCTTAAAATACATAAAGTTTAAAAATTCTGATTNCCAAATATAACAAATGTAAGTGTACACTTTAGGGAGTGTGTACTAATTACCAGTAACTTCAACAAAGGCGAAGTAGGTTATATGGTAATGTTCATTAAGTATATTTCTTGTTTGTGAAATTGAAACCCCTATAGGCATCATATGCTTCTTTTCTTTAATTAATGAAGTCTTAGTCTTCTAAGAGTAACCCAGTAAATAACAGAAGGGTTACTGGGTGTAAGGGTGATGAGACAGATAATCATAGCAGGGATTTGAAATATGAATTATGGTTACGTGTTCCTGATTTTTTTGGTGACACATGGAGCAGAAGTACTTTTGTTTTGGGAGGTCCTGGCCCAACACTGGCTCCTCCACCAGCATCCTGTGAGGCCTGGAGCTTTCCAGACACTAGAGGGGGCCTTAGAGTAAACAGAAAGGACTTTGTAAAGTGTGTGTGTGCTTTGCCTTCTAGAAAGCCATCCCTGAGCTACTGTAATTTGACAAATAAAATCTGGACTGTGTGCATCCCTTGAGGTCTGGGCTCTCTTTGTTTCTGGACAGAGTGTAGGTGCTGGCTGGCCTCTTCCTGTATTTTTGTTTCTTCCAGGTGCTTCTGCTGCACATTTGACATGTCTTNNATTGGGGAGAAGCTGAAATGTTGTCANTGGTGCCTCACACATTCACACTGGTCATTTGCTTAAGTCGTTGTCAGTGTGTGGGTGCGACTGCAGCAGCTAATGGGTGTGTCTCTGTGAAGTCTGTAGTTTTCTACAGATGATNCCTGAGAGGGGTGCATCGTGTTTGCTAGGTAGAGCTAGCACTGTGCCTGTATACGCTTTGAGAGTTCCTTTACCGGGCTATCCCAGTGAAGCAGATACAGGTGTGTAGGGGTGGTCTGAAGATGTCCTGGGGCTCTGCACAAACGGAGGAGGTCACAGTCATCTGACCATCTAACCAGTCTGTACTGACTGGTCAGAGGAGTTCACAGGTTGTTCCAGTATTTATTGTGTGTCTGAAGACACCTAAGACTAGACTGACCTGGTTATTACAGCTTACAGGAAGGACTCTCTCTGATAGCTGTATATGGACTTTTAAAGTGTGGTCTCCCTACTATTGCCTTTGGCTTACCTCACATGATTTTTCAAAAACTTNTAAAATGTAATAGTGTGTGTGTGCATGATTGTGTGGGGTGCGGTACACTGTGTGTGCTGTGAAACGTGTGGGGACAACTATATAGAGTCGGTTCTTTTCCTGTGCCTTTACATGGTTACTAGGGGTTGAACTCAGGTTGCCAGGCTTATACAGAAAGCACCTTTGTCCTCTGAGCCATCTTGCCAGTCCCCCTAACACGATATTTACTTGATAAAATTCATATTCCACATAAAATAATATTAAAGTGTATAATTTCATGGCTTTGTGTGTTTACAAGGTTTACAGCATCATCACTATTTAAAATATTTTTGTTACCCCCAAAGAAAACCCCTGTACAATGTAATTGGTCTTCATTTTCCTCTGTGCTGAGCCCCTGGTAACCACTCACCTCCTTTCTGCCTCCTGAAGACATTTCACTTACAGGAATCCCAAACTTTATCTAAAATTCAAAGATGTTAACAAGCCTAAAGTGTAAATTTTCTGTAAGAAGTTCCTACAGTATAAAACATTATCAGATGTTGAACTGATAGCCACATCNAGAAGGCTGGCATATGAGTAGGCTCAACTATTCTTTTATCCATCATCTAAATATTGGCCATAACTAGTACAAAGTAGATAGTGTAGTTGAGCATCCTGCTGCTGGAACAAAGCAGGTGTCAGCCGTTGCTATGGACCAGAACTGCATATGTGCCATGTTCTATAGAGTCTGTGGGTTATGTGANGCACAGTCAGCCAGAACGTAAGTCCTGTGAGAGCAGCAACCAGGTTTATCTTATTTTCTGCCATTTACTGGAACTAACGTAGCTTTTGCCATGTGTGTATTCTCAGAGAGAGAGTACACTTACTCATTGTCCGTTGGAGATTGGTTCCAGGAGCCACGGGTAAATAGCAGAGTCTGTGAAGACTCATATTCCATGGATTAAGTGGTGTAGTGTTCATATACATCTGTCACACAGCTTTCCATGTCCTTAACTCACCTGTAGAAGATGCAGCCCCCANTATAGTTAAGCACTGTGTAATTANTTGGTATGCTGTATCATGAAGTGAACAATGAAAGAAAAATCCACACATGTTTGGTCCAGATGCAGTGTTTCTCAGTGCTTTTGATCACAGTGGGATCCATGGAGGCAGTCCTTAGATACAGAAGTTGACTGTATTTGCCAAGTCCGTGTGGGGGTTGAATAAAGATGCGATTGTCCATGTTTTGCCTGTTAAGATTCAGGCTCCCATGGCCTGATTGGCGGGTTTATGTATTTGTGGCGTGACTGGCTGCCACTTTGTTGAAGTTACGGGATTCTGTTTCCCAGATTGGTAAAAACCAAAGTTTTAAAGTCATAGATACAGAATAGAAGAGGGGTTCCCAGAGGGTTGGGAGTTGCTGCTAACCAGTGGCAGAGTTGTTGCTCTTGGTACGGAAATAGGTGTGCTGTCAACACAGTGCTCATCAGCTGCAGGACAACACAGAACTCATCTCATCAGCTGCAGGACAACACAATTAAACAATGGAAATGCCAAGCTCATGTTGTATGTTTTACACCAGGTGAAAAATACCTGCTTCGAGTTTTGCCTGCCTTTGTATATCCTGCTCCCAGGCTGAATGGTCTCTACCCAAGAGTCACGTGTCCAGCCAGCCCTTCACACATGTTTATAGTACCTCTGTGAACAAAATCCTCGAGACTGAGAATTATATACTTCCTGTTGTGTAACATTAAAGATCTATTGTCCTTCAGAAAAACAAAGCTTTTTTTTATTCAGCAGGCTGACGTGACCTTAGGTCTAAACTTGAATTTTCTTATACATTTCTAGTAGTCAGCCTTAGATATAGTATTTTAGATGTATATCTTAGATGTAGACCTCTTGTTGGTTGGTCGTCTTAACTGACAGAATGATTTGGGGGGAATGTCAAATAAAATCTGCAATTACTTTTATTTCGGATTTAAAAACTTAACTCTGATGTCTGTCCCTTAGTAACTATAGCCTTGGAGCCTACACTTGACAGTGTATACTTTGTCTGCCACCCTCTCTAGAACAGCTGTGTGTTAACTAATGGGCCATCTGCATCCACAACTAGTGAGACAAAGATGGAACCCATCTATCTTGAGGTAAGTGGGAGAGAGACATGCTTGAGGACTTGATTTTTACTGGAACCCAAAAAGCAAGCAGGCTTCACAGTCTTTACATAGCAATTCTCAACCTGTGGGTCAAGACCCCTTTGGGGGTGGCATATCAGATATATATCCTGCATGTCAGATATTTATATTAAGATTCATAATTACAGTAGCAAATTACAGTTATGAAGTAGCAACTAAATTTTATGGTTGGGGGGGCAGGTCACCACAACATGAGGGTCGCAGCATTAGGAAGGTTGAGAACCGCTGCTCTTACGCAACCTTTGGCATGGTGGTGGAATCCACGAGTGTCAGGAATGTAGCAGTGGGAAGGCCACCCTAGACTTGACACCTTTCTATTTGCTTCTCTGGGGGGTTGTCTTGGTGTTTTCATTAGAAATGTTTGTACAGATGTAGGCCCTTCAGATACAATGTTGCTGAAGTGGAGACTTAGAAGTGTAGCTTTCAAACTGAAAGGGCTGGAGATCTGTTTAGAGAGATTAATGTATAGATAAATAACTTATGGAGTCATTCCGAAATGTACAATAGTCCCTAGAGGCTTTTAAAGATGTGGTCATTATATTCTCAAGACTGTAAGAATGTTGTTTAACCTGTCGTTCATAATAGGGACCTAAAAAGAGACCCATTTGTCATCTCTTCTTGGAAGCACTTTACCCACAAATTCAAATAACTTATAAAAACTGGACAGCACAGCTCTTTTCCTGAGTAGGTTGTTAGCTAGTCCGAAGCAGATTAAAAGTTGGCTAGAACAAAGAAAATATTCGGGCAAAATCGTGCTTTGCCATGATTACGCCAATGTTGTAGTGAGTGTTGACACAGTAGAAACAGGCTATGCAGCCCACTCTCGGGGCTTCAGCCAGTTCTCATCCTAGCAGATAAGTAGGATTGAAAGTGTTTCCAAAGCGATCTAATGAGATGAAAAAGGTTTGGTTTCTAAAATTTCCGTTTATTTTCTTGAGAGAAATTCTGACCCTCTAACACAGTAGTTCTCAGCCTGTGGGTTGCAACCCCCTTTGGCGGGGCCCATGTGCGCTCAGGAGTGGAGGGGGGGATGTTGAACGAGCCTTTCATGGGGTCACCTTAAGACCATCAGAAAACACAGATATTTACATTATGATTCAAAGCAGTAGCAAATTACAGTTATGAAGTAGCAAGGAAAATAATTTCATGGTTGGGGGTCACAAGTACATGAGGAACTGTATTAAAGGGTCTCGGCATTAGGAAGGTTGAGAACCACTGCTCTAACGAGATTATTCTTACATAACTTTAGGTCAGGTTGCACAAGAAGCAGTGCCCTAGATGTGGCATATCAAACCAAGACCTTGAGGCATTAGTATTCAGCACATAGCTGGCCTCTCCCAGTTTAGATTGGAGGAGATAGTTGAGTGGCCTGCTTGCTATATCCACCTGATTGTTGCTTTGAGGAAGGACATTTCAATTCCTAATTTAGATTCCTTGTTGGCAGATGAGATTAATGGTCCTCTCTTTGCTTCTGGCAGAAGTTTGTTTAGGTAACTAACTGAAATTTATAAAATTTGCACAAAGAAAATAAAAGTGCCAAATAAGAAACAGGTGTGTAGAATAGTTTTTAGAAGCATTTTAGCCCATGGACTTTTTTTCTTTTTGCCAATAAAAGTTGCATTTGCTGCCACAATCAGATCTAATACCTGGTATGTCAGCTTTAAAAAATTAAAAAATGCAACTGAAGGAAATTGAACTTGCAAACCTGCATTGTTCACCATCGGTCCCTCTGCTGTCGAGCTCTCTTCTTTCTCTGTGCCCTTGTGACTGTGTGATTATCTAACAAGCAAAAAATTGCCTTTGAGGGGGCCTCCTGAGGAGATGGCTCGGTCGGTAAAGCACCTGCTTCATGAGTATGAGGAGCTCCAGGACCCTCATACAAGCCTGGCACAGCAGCACAGATCTGTAACCCCAGTGCTGGGGGACGGAGACAGGCAGATCCCTGACACCCGTTGGCTGGCCTAGCCAAGTAGGTGAGTTGCAGGTTCAGGAAGGGATATTGTGGCAAAAAAAAAAAAAAAAAAAAAAAAAGTGACCTGGGACATGGTGTCATACGTTTTGAGTACTAGCACTCAAATGACAGAGGATCTCTGTGAGTTCCAGGCCAGTCAGAGCTACATAGTGAGACCCTGTCTCTAAATAAATAAGAGTTGGAGGGCCAGTGTGATGACAGCTGGTCGTGCCGCTTGCTGTGCAAATGTAGTGAATTCTAGCCCTGGAACCCACGTAGAGATAGGAGAGAACTGACCGTGCCACGTGTTCTCCCTTCAGCATCATCCACAGACATACACACATCTTAAAATTTGTTATATTTGAAAAATAAAATTGAAGTTGGAAAAGATAATGGAGGTAGGCCTAGTGGAGGCTGAGGCAGGAGAATCACAGGTTCAAGGGCAGCCTGGGTAACTTAGTGAAGCCTTGTCTCAAAAGTTAAAAGAGAGCTGGGGTGGGGGGTATAGTTCTGTGGTAAGGTATGTGTCAAGTATATGTTAAGCCCCAGATTTAATCCCCAGTACCTAAATCAAACAAAGTAAAAAAAAAATGAATAAAATAGCATGTCCACATCTTCCTCCTCACTGCACACTTCCCAGGGGTGACTGCAGTGCTGTGTTGGAAGGTAGACAAAAGTTTCTGATTACAGCATTATTTTTTTTTAAGATTTATTGATTTATTATGTATACAGAAGAGGGCGCCAGATCTCATTACAGATGGTTGTGAGCCACCAGGTGGTTGCTGGGAATTGAACTCAGGACCTCTGGAAGAACAGTCAGTGCTCTTAACCTCTGAGCCATCTCTCCAGCCCTACAGCATTATTCTTAAAAGCTCTAATTATGTATGTTATTTGTGAAAAGGGACTTGTGCAAATCAACTATGAGTGTTTGAATACTGACTTAAATAGTTACAGGATTATCAAAGCTGTTTGAGCCAGAGAAGCAATTTATGTCCTAAACATCAGATGGTCTTACTAGTCATGGGAAAGCTCAGAGGTAGGCTATAAGATTTGTTCATTGGCTTGTGCTTTATGAAGAGGGTTCAGTGGTGGAAGGGAGAGGTATAGGCAAACCTCGATATAATCTGAGGTGCCCTTAAAAACTGTAGGACTCAGTGTGATTCATAGAAGANGACAGTCAGTCACCATTTGGAAATACAAGTACTGCTGTGTCTGAATGGATCGACAGGATTCCTACCTTGAAATCTAATCACCAGACATGAGATCAGAAGACAACCTTTGGGAGAGGAGTGAATGCATCATGTAGGTGAAGCCTTGGGATTGGGACTCATGGCCTCTTGATCGAGACTTGGCATACTTCTCTGCCACCATGTGAAGTCATGGCCACAAGGTGCCATGTATGAGCAGAGGCACTGAAGCTATGTAACCTCCAGTATTTTATCATAGCAGTNCAAACAGATTAAGACAAGTGACACCATTGGTCAGGTGAATAAAAGCTTGGGGGAAAAAAAAATCTAACATCCATTCTTTATAAGAATTCCCCAGCAAAGCAGATAGAAGAGAAATTCTTCCTAGCTTAAGCTGTTCATGTGAAAACCTACAGCTAACATGACATTATTGGTAACCCAGAGCTTTCCTCAGAGATGAGGAAGAAAAGCAAGCGTCTGCTCTGCCTCTATTCAATATTTTATTGAAGTTCAGAACCATGGAAATAAGACACAAAGGGAAACTAAATACATTTAGATTGGAAAGGTAAAAATAAAATGCATTTTGCAGAGGATATGCTCAAGTGTCTAAATCAAATATCCAATGCAGTCTACAAAGTTACCAGAACCAGTAGGGAAATTTGGCAAGCTTGCAAAATAAAGATCAATATGAGAAACAAGGATTGGTCCCATCTCCCTACACTGGCATCAGCAATCTCAGCACCAAGATATGCAAGGCCTTAAAATAAGTGGAACATAAAGGTGAAATACACACTTGGAACACTTTCCTGGGGGAAAGGAAAGGACAGCTAAGTAACTCAGGGCCTGCCACGTATCTGTCAGAAGAATGGGTATTGCTGGGATTAAAGCCTGTATGGGAAGAGGAAATGACATTCTGTACAGGAATAGAAGAAAAAAATCATAAAATTCACATGGAACCATGAAAGATGTGTTCTTTCATGGTTCGCAAAAAATAAAGCAATCGAGTGAAATGAACAAAGCTTGAAGGCATCAAAATACCTGATTTCAAACTTCACCACAAATCTATTGTAAACAACATAGTACTGGCATGAGAACCAATGTGTAGACCAATGAAATAGAGAATCTACAAATATATAAATGGGTACCATGATGCTTCAACTTGATTGCCACGTTGATGGAATTTAGGATCACCATGGAAACAAATCCCTGGGTGTGTGTGAGGGAGCTTTCAGAATGGGTTAACTGGGGTGAGAAGACCCACCAATGTTGTGGGAGCACCATTTGATAGCCTGGGGTCCCCGACTGAAGCTGANGGCAATTGCTCTCCTGTCCTGCCTTCCCCCATGCTGGACTCCACCCTTGTCTTCCTTAACTTTTCCATCACTCTGACAAAAGCCTATGACCAAAGCAACTTATAAAAGAAAGGATTTCAAGTGGGGGCTCACAGTTCTAGAGTTATAATCCATGATCGTCATAGTTGGTGGCAGCAGGCAGGCAGGCGTTGGGACTAGAGCTGAAGCAGAAAGTAGAGCTAACTGAGCACAATGTGGGCTTTGGAGACCTCCAAGCCCACCCCCAATGACACACCTCCTCCTACAAAACCACCCTTCCTAATCCTTCCTAAATAGTTCCACCAACTGGGGACTGTCAGCTTCCAAAGAAATCTGGGACAAATCTCACTCAGTACCTGTGGCTCCTCCCAGAACTTCTCACCCTGCCCCCTACCCTAAACCTCACCAGCCCTAGATACCACAACCATTTTGGCTAGGGCTCTCCTGGTTCCCATGCGCTCTCTTGGCCTCTTGGTCCACAGCTTCTCTCTTGGTTGGCTTGCCCTCGCTCCTCTTCCTCTCTTGCTCTCTCTGCCCCCTCCTCTCATGGTCTGGTTCAGTCTGGACCCTTCCAGATGGCTCTGGCTGTTCTCTCCCTTATATCTACAATAAAACCAGGCTCTAAAACCATACCTAGGGTGGTCATGTCCTCATTTTCATTCAGGGACCAAGTATTCAAACATGAGCCTATGAGGGTCATTCTCCCTCTAACCGTCACAACTTTCAAACTGAGAGCTGAAGTGAAAACCTCCCTCCCTGAGTGGCTTTTGTCGGCTACTTTGTTATAGCCATGAGACAACTGATACAAGCAGCAAAACATGCATTGGATAAAAACAGTCTCTGCAATAAACGGCGCTGGGAAAACAGAGCATCTGAGCANAGGAGACTAAAACTAGATTGCTATCTCTCCACAGGCAAAAGCCAACTCAAAAGACCTACTACACTTAAGGCAGGGAGAGACTTTTTGAACAGGACTCCAACAGCATAGGCAGCAAATGTGAAAGCCAGTGAATGAGGGACCACACCAAACTNAGAGGCTTCTCCACGGCAAATACAGCCTATAGAAATTATTTGATAGTCCTTATAGGTTTATATTTTGCTTCCTTTTGCAAGNAAATTGAAGCAGTTTGTGAAACCATACTTAATTCAAAAGGAAATTAAGATTTTAAAGGAAGAAGAGAAAACACNCCTGGCAAACACTAAATTCAGGGGAAACACATNAGCAGNATTAATGTCCTAACTGATACTTAGTGTGACAGAAATCCAGCTTGAAGTTGCTGGAATGTCACATTAAGCTAGAGAATAGAGCAGTGGTAGGTGGTTGGTCTAGCATGTGTGAGGACCTGGGTTCNATTCACAGCACAGCCAAGAGACCAAACAAGTCAAACACCTATGTCAAGGATAAAAGACTAGCTGAAGTGGCCTGAGATTACTGAGCTANCANTAACTGCTGTAACTTTATGTAGGCCTTCTATACCCAGAGACAGAAGCAAACCTTCAGAGTATACCTAAGTATTCAGAAAAGTTGAGCATATACTAGGCCAGGGACAGTGTTAAAATACTCAAAACAAAAAAACAAACAAAACAAAAAAAAGCACAGACTGACAAATAATCCCAAAAGGCAAAAGATGCTTCAACACAGAAATTACCTAAGTGAGCCAGGTGCGCTGGCATATCTGGTAAAGGTGCTTGCCATTAACCATGACAGTCTGAGTTCAATCCCTCATGGTNGAAGATGAGGACTCAGCTTCCATGCTGTCCTCTGACATCCACAGGTGTTGCATGGTGCACAGGTATGCACATGAGTACATGCACACATATATAAGCCAATTAATTAATGCAATAATAATAACTTTTCAAAATAAAAGTTTCCTAAAGGGTCTCGTCATGTGCAAAGAGAAAAACAGAAGTCAAAACAAATTATGAATCTCCACAAAAATAAAGTATTTTTCAGTGTTTGTCAAACTTTGTTACAGTACCATTGGCAAGATAGTGAACCAGGAAGTTCAAGACCCTCAAAGTCCCATGAAAACATCAAGTACACAGACAACTGACATGATTTCGTGGTTGCCCTGGCAACCAGTCAAGAGTCTGCAGCAAACAAGTGAGCAGACAATCAGGAAAGTTGCAACCCAAAATGTTCAGAAATTTTGTGACAATTTGTCTGTGTGCTTCACCCCACCCCTAGTACAGAGTGGTGTGGGCAGGAAGGGACACTTCAATTTCTTGTGCCTCAGGATGGAAGGAAAAGAGCGGAGTTTGTTTGAGAAACCCGGAGGGACTGATGACTGTCTGACTTGGCTCAGATCTGGTCATCTGATAGCAGGGTGGAGGCTGCTGAGGTGACAAGCGTGTGTCACTGCAGGATACTTCAGATCATCGAGGGACTGGAAGATGAGATTATGGGCATGAGAATACAAGAGAACATCAAGGTTCTCAAAAAGAAGCAGGACAAGGACTCTGTGAAATGTTGACTCACTTGAACATAGCCATACTTACAAGGTAACTAGAAAGGGGGCTGGCATTCACATGCCAGGGAAGAAAATGCATTAATAATAATAATAATATAATAATAATAATATAATAAATATTATAAAGGAACAAAATTTTTAAAAGGCATTGAAGGGCCCTTGTAAGTCTTTATGCCAGGTTAATTATCAAAGGTTCTCAGCTTCTGTGATGGAGCCACATTGCAAGTTAANAGAAATGGTTCTTCCTTCAAATGCCAAGTTTTCAACAAAGGTCATAAATTATGAAAATAAACAGCTAGGCATAGCCCACTAAAAAAAAATTAAGACAAAAATTCCAAGAACCAATTCTATAGAAACACAGGCTTCAGACTTACAAAGATGTTAACAGCTGTCTCAAATATGTTTGAGAGCTAAAGAATGGCGTTAGCAAAGAACCAAAGGAAAGCATTGAAGAACAAAATGACANTATCAACGGAGAGGTAAAAATATTTAAAAGACCTAGACAGACATTCTAGAGCCAGAAAGTATAACATTGAAACATTCACTAGCAGTTTGTCAGTAGATTCATACAGGCAGAAGAAAGAATTCACAGANTTGAAGTCAGTTACACTTGTCACNCCTAAGAGAANAAATGTGTCCTCTTGTGGAACACCACTATGCAGACCAACACAGTGTTAGAAAGTCCCAGGAAGAGAAGAAACAGGCAGAAGCGGAGGGTTTATTTAAACAATGATTAAATACTTCCAAACACGAGAAAACATGTGGACATACAAATTCAAGAAGCTAACTGACATCTGTGATAGTTNATTTTGGTTGTCAAGTTGATGGGCTTCAACGTTGCCATAAAAACAGCCTTCTGGGCACATCTGTGAGGGACCTGGAGGTTGGGTTAATTGGGGTGGGAAGACACACCCTAATATGGGCTGCACCATTCCATAGTCCGGGGTCTAGTGCCAAATACAAAGGAGAAAGTGAGTTGAACACTAGCCTTCATCTCTCTGCTTCCTGAATGTGGATGCAATGTGACCAGCCACCTCAAGCTCCTGTCATCATGCTTTCCCGGTGGTGGACTATACCCCAAACTGTGAGTGGGAATAAACCCTGCCATCCTTTAGGTTGCTTTTGTCAGGGATTTTGTCCAGCAANGAGAAAAGTGACTAATATAAATGCCAAGATGGATGAACTCGTTATAACCAGACTTTCAGAAGCCAAAGAGAAGGGGATCTTGAAAGAGGAGGGTGATGTGTCATGCCCAGCCATGCACAGCCATGCACAGCGGGGTGGCGCTGACCGCTCTAAAAGGAAAGGCTAACCTAGAATTCCATCTCAGAACTTCTTCAAAAATGAGGACAAATATAAGGCACTCCCCAGGAAACAGGAGCTGGGGGAGTTGCTTGCCATAAAACCATCTTCAAACTAACATGAAAAGGCTCTGGGCAATAACTTGAAGCCATAAAAATACATATTTGTCTGGTAAAGGCAAACGCATGAACAAATGCAAGATTCTATATTGTAATTTTGGTTGTAAGCCTACTTTTTTCTTTTATAAGATTGAAGAGGCAAAAATGTGTGTGTGTGCGTGTGTGTGTAAATCTATGGTAATGGACAACAGTATATAAGGATATAATTTGTGACAACAGAGTTGGAAGGTCTCTGATCAGTTTTTGTATGTAATTGAAGTTAACTCATTATCAATTTAAAATGGATCATTTGGGGGCTGGAAAGATTGCTCAGTGGTTGGGAGCACTCATTGCTTTGTCCAGAGGACCAGAATTTTGCTCCCAGCACCCATGTCAGGTGGCTCACAACTACTTGTAGCTGCAGCTCCAGGGGGTTCAGTGTCCTCTTCTGGCCTCCATAGGCACCCACACAGGCATGGCATGCACACACAGAGACACACATGTACACATACAGAAAAATAGATTTTTTAAAAAATGGATGATTTTAATTTTTTTATACATAATCCCAGTGTAACAGTGAAGAAAGTGATTTACATAAAATGAGAAAGTAACCAAAACATATCAGCACCTAAAAATCCACAAAGGAAGGTGTGGTGATATTTTGTTTGTGCTCTAACAAATAAAGCTTGCCTAGAGATCAGAGTGCGGAGCTAGCCACTAGAGTCCAGGCAGTGGTGGCACAGGGTGATGGTGGGTGCACACCTTTAATCCCAGCACTAGGGAGGCGGAGACAGTAATATAAGGCGGAAGGAGACAGGAGCTCACCCCTTTTTCAGTCTGAGGATTCCTAGAGGTAAGAAGTCTTTGGAGTGCCTGGCTGCTCTGCTTCTCTGATCTTTCAGCTTTCACCCTGATAACAACACGGCTGTAGTAAGACTCAGTATTTGTAATTGTTTTAAATTTAAATAAATAAATTAAGTTCTCCCATCAAAAGACATGGATAGGTCATAGATAGGTTGGAGGTACTGAAAGTGTAGCTCACTGGCAAAATAGCTTAGTACTACTAGGTCCTGGGATTCATCTCCAATTACACACACGCACAGATGCACAAAATGAGACAATGCCTAAAAAACCAAGAACAAATTTATAAACCTATGCACCAAACACTAGGGGCCCTAAATACANGAAGAAACTTGGACAGAATTAAAGGGAGAAGTGAAAGGCAGTAATAATGANAGCAGACGTCGGTAGCCCCGCTTTTGATAATGAATGGATGAACAAGAAAGGAGATCAATAAGAAAATAACTGATCTGAAAGGCACTGTAGACAAATAGACCTACCGGATAAATCAAGAACTTTCCATTTAAGGCTGGAAATAAAAATGCCTGCTACAAGCCTGGCGACCTGCGTTTGATCCTGATACCCACATGGTGAAAGGAGAAAACTGACTTCTGCAGGTTGTCCTCTGACTTCCACGATGCATTGCTGCACACACACACACTGGTTTTCTTTAACCCTTTTCAATCCAACAAAAGCAGGTGACAGTTTTTCTAAGGCACATGGAGCATTACATAGGATAGGGTACATACTAGACCACAAAATACATCTAAATGATTTTTATATTTACATTTTTACTTACGTGAATTGTGGGAGGCCAGCTCCCACCTTTTCAAGGGTTCTTATGAGGAGAGAGGNTAAGAAATATTAGATAGAAAGATAGCAAAGAGGAGAAAGACAGAAACACAGGATAACTTCTGGAGGACCTGGGTCAATACCCAATGGTCTTTTCCATTTATTCAAAAGGGCTTTTTATAACAATGCCAAGGGGCGGGGCAAAAGACCCCCCCCCCGCGCGTGCTTGCTAGATCACCGCACAGCCAAGTGTAGACCCTTCCAAACACCTGGTAACCACGCCCGTGGTCAAATCATCGCCTTATGCAGGCCTGCTGGGTAAAGTAAGGTCAGATTCTCGGACCCGGAGTGAGTTCTCACTAGATAGCCTCTGTGGGTCTCCACAGTGAACACACATGTGCACGTGTGCACACATCCATATGAGTACAGTGCCCTCAGAGGCCAGAAGAGTGTGGTACATCCCCTGGAGCTGGAGTTACTGGTTAGTGTGAGTGGTTCAGCATGGNTCCTGGCAACAGAACTCTGAGGAGCACCGAGCAGTCTCTCTGGCCTTTTCCATTATTTTCTCAATAAAATTAAAAGATTGAAATCATATCAAATAACTTATTTTTCTTTATGTGTGTAGTGGTCTGAATCAGAATGGCACCTCACAGGCTCTTGTGTTTGAATGCTTGGTCCCCAGTTGGTGGAACTGTTAGGAAGAGATTGGGAGGGGTGTCAATGGGGTGGGGATGCAACTTTGAGGTTTCCAAAGCTCACACCATTCCCAGTTAGCTCTCTCTTCCTCTCCGCTCATGCTTGTGGATCAGATACAAGCTCTCAGCTATTGCTTCAGTGCNGTGCCTGCCTGCCTGCCGCTAAGCCCCCCACAACATGATGGTCATGGACTCTGCTACCCCCTGGAAACATGAGCCCCAAATCAAATGCTTTCTTCTATGAGTTGCCTTGGTCATAGAGTTTTTGTTATAGCAATTGAAAAGTAGCTAAGACAGTGTGTATGGGTGTTTTGTCTGCATGTATGTCTGTGCACCCCGTGTGTACTTGGTGCCCCACCAAGGCCAGAAGAAGGTGTGGGGTCCCTGGAACTGGAGTTACAGATGGTTGTTAGCCACCATGGTGATGGTGGGAATTGAACCCAGGTTCTCTGGAAGAGCAGTCAGTGCTTTTAATCACTGAGACATTTCTCAGGCCTGAAAGTATCTTTTTCCATGACAGAAAACAATGAAAAATAGAAAATGCATACCATGTGAAAATTGGTCAAAATCTCACATGAGACAGAAAANGCTATCTTGAGACAAAGGCAGGTGAAAACCNTATGCACTGACTCTTAGTGATAGAAGTGCCAAGAGGAAGATGTACAGCAGCAAGTACTTACANTGAGAAAAGAATGAACATCTCAGGGCTGGAGAGATAGCTCAGTGGTAGAGCTTCTGCCAGGCCTGTGTGAGGCCCTGGGCTTGATCTCAATGCAAAAGAATAAACAAATGAAGATCTCAACCTGACAAACCTACACCTATAGAGTTAGAAAAGGAGAGCACGAGTTCAAATCCAGCAGGAGGAAGGAAGTGATGGAAATAAGAGCATTGAGTTTGGAGTTTGCTGAGGTGTCTGATTTTCTATGACCAAATATTGAACAACTTAAAGGGAGTGAGTATTTGGACTCTCAGCTTCAGGATTTCAGCTCATACATAGGTCTTGGTCCCATTGGGCCTGTGATGAGGCCAAGATACCATAGTGTTGAGCGTGTGTAGTCAGAAAGGTTCTTTACCTCATGACCAAAGAGCAGAGAGGAGCAGTCATAGGAAGTGGNCAGGGCAAGATGTAGCCTCCGAGGACATGTCAGTCACTGACCTACTTCCCCAACATAGNTGCTGGCATGCACAGTTCCACAACCTCCCACAATCTGTACAAATTGTGAATCCCACAAACCAAAAAACCCTCCATTAAGTCAGGGCCCTCACAATCTAATCATTCCTGGAAATGGTTAAATGACAGAAAGACCTAGAGACACGTGTTACTAATCTAGGTGCTTCTAAATCCATCATGTGGGATGGAGTAAAGAATAGGAAACTATCCAGTGTGGTGGTGCACNTCTTTAATCCCAGCACTTGGAAGGCAGGGGCAGGTGGATCTCTGAGTTCAAGGCTAGCTTGGTCTACATAGAGAATTCCATGCCACCTAGGGTTACATAATAAGACCCTGTCTGGGAGGGAAGGGGGGAAATAATAGAGGAAAAATAAACAGTTTTTTGACAAGTTCAACAAAACTCTCAGATCTTTAGCTAGTTTGACTAGCAAAAGAGAAATGTTTTATAAACATAAAGAGAATTATAAGAGAATACTACACACAATTGTTTGCCAAAAATGTTGGTGAACATAGATGGGATGAACAGAGTCCTAGAGACACACAATCTACAAAAACTGAATCATGAAGAAAGAGAAAATCTTGAAAGAGCGGATAAGAATGAGGTTAGGTCAGCAATGGAAAACAACCTGATGAAGAAAACCCAGGGCCAGAAGATAGCTTCACTTGTGAGTTACACCAGATATCTTTCAAAGTGACACTAATCTCCTTCAGACTCATTAAAATCATTGAAGAGGAGAGAAAACTTCCAAAGTCACTCTACATCACATTAACCTGACTCCAAAGCCAAACACAGGGCCACTATAAGAAAAGCACAAATTTGGGGCTGGAGAAATGTCTCAGTCATTAAGGGCACTTGCTGCTCCTGAAGAGGACACAGGTTCAGTTCCCAGCACCCACAGCAGGTGGCTCACAACCACTTGTAACTCCAGTTCCAGGAGAACTGACACCTTGTTCTTACCTCTGCAGGCACTTGCATGAAGGTGGTACACATACATATACTTAGGCTCACAAACACATAGAATAAAATAAATATGTAAGCTGCTTTTGGAAGGGAAGGAAGGGAAGAAGGGAGGAAGGGGCAGGCTAGAGAGATGGTTCAGTAGTNGAGAACACTTGTTGTTCTCACAGAGGATCCAGGTCAATTTCCCAGCACCCACATGGTAGCTCCAGTTCCTGAGGATCTAATACTATCTTCTGACCTCTGAGGGCACCAGTCCTGCATATGGTGCATGTACACATATGCAGCCAAAGTGCTCATACACATAGAATGAAATAAATTATAAATCTAAATAAAATAATGAAGATAGAGGAAAATGACCCTAACATAAAAAAGGCAATATCTGAAAACCCAATGATAAAAACCTGAAAGTCCATTTAAGATCAGGAAGAGGACAAAGACACCTGTCTCCACTATTCTCCTCAGCGTAGCATGGGAGCCTTAGAACAATTAGGCAAGAGAAATGAAACACATTTGAGTTTTAAAGGAAGAAATTGAATTCTCTGTGTTTGCAGATGACATGATCTTCTATGTAAAAAACGCCAGTGTACACATATATAGGTCCTGTTAGAATAAATAAGTTCAAGAAAATTTTGTAATCTCAAATCATTGAGGCAGGGTGACTTGTGCTTGAATTCTCCCAGCACATGGAAGGCTAAGTCAGGAGAATTGTCATGAGTTGGAGGGCCAACCTTGACTACATAATGAATTCCATACCAGACTGAGCTGTAGATTGAGACCCTGTCTCAACAAAGCCAAGCAAACAAACAAAAATCATTTCAATACACTAGGAAATGATCTGAAAAAGAAAATTAAAAAAAAAACAATTCTTTTACAGTAGCTTCAGAAGCATATGATGGGCATAAAATTAACCAAGAAGACTGTGATGGTTAATATTTGTTGCCAACTGGAATGGACTTGGAATTACCTAGGAAACACAGTCCTGGGGATGTCTGGGAGGGTGGTTCCTGGATGGACTTGGAATTACCTAGGAGACACAGCCCTAGGGATGTCTGGGAGAGTGGTTCCAGAGTGTTTTAACTGAGAAGGGAAGACCAGCCACCCTGAATGTAGGTGGCACTATTTAATGGGCTGGATCCCTAACTTTCCTAAAGGAGAAAGAATGTCAACACATTCCATTCTCTGCTTCCTAGTCTTCTCAGGTATGAGGAGCCCAGCTATATGCTCCTTTGGCTGTGAAGTCTGCCATGTTCATCCCTTCATGATGCACTGAACTCTCTTAAACCATAAGCCAAAATCAATCCTTTTCCCCTTAAGCTGTTTTTTAACAGGTATTTTGTTACAGCGATGAAAAAAGTTAACTAATGCAGAAATAAAGATGTGTACACTGAAACTATGAGGTGCTGAAAGAAATTGAAGAAGCCAATAAAGAGTGAAAAATTCCATGGTTATGGATTGAGACACTTGGAATTATTTAGACACTAATGCTGCCCAAAGATGTCTACAAGTTTAGTGCAATATCTGTCAAGACCTATTTTGTTTTCTGAGAAAAGATGTTTAAAATTCGTGTGGGATTTCAAAAGGCCCTTAGTGTTCATACCACTGTAACAAAAATAACAGAAACTGGGTAACTCATAAAGAATAGAAACTTATCTCTCGTAAACATAGAGCATAGGAAGTTCAAAGTCAAGGCACTAGTAGATTTGGTGTCCAATGAAGGCCGCTTTCCCTCTGCTTTCAAGACAGTACCTTGTTGATGGTTCTTCAGAGTAGGCACGTGCTGTGTCTTAATCCCAGCATCCAGGAAGCAGAGGCAGGTGGATCTCTGTGAGTTTGAGGCCAGCCTGGTCTACAGAGTGAGTTCCAGAACAGGCTCCAAAGCTACACAGAGAAAACCTGTCTTCAAAAACCAAAGACAAGCAAACAAACAAACAAACAAAAAAAAGGACTTAATAGATGATAGAATGGGGAAGTGCTGCTTTTGAGTCATTTTATAAGGGGTTCCTCCCATCACTTACGGCTCTTCCATCTTGTTTAGTTGCCTCTCAAAGACCACAGCTCTCAGGAGGCCAACACAGTGGAGGCCAAGTTCCAACCTCAACTTTCAAGAGACAATGAAGAATGAAATTAATCCTCAACAGAGAACCAACTGGAGTTCTCATAGTTCTGATTTCAAAAGATACTTCAAAGCAACAGTGATCAAAACATTGGTATTTGCATGAATATGTGCAGCATATGAAATAGAGTATGGGGTATAGAATCCAGAAAGAAAGCCTCNTATGNATGGCTCAGCACAGCATATGGAGTAGATCTGGAGAACAGGAATAGGTGACCCATGTCTTTGTAAGGGGAAGGAGTCATTGCAGTACACAATGCAGGGTAAGTTGAACAACCCCAAGCCTAAGAATGAAACTGGACTCTCATCTTNAAGATACTCAAAAATTAACTCAAAATGCACCGAAGACCAAATGTAGCACCTAAAATTATAAAGCTTCTAAAAGACGACCTAAAGGAAATCTTNACAACATTGGGCTTGGCAATGATTTCTTGAATATGANTTGAAAACAAAGGCAGCAAGNAAAATTAATAGATTCTAAGTTAGACTCAACACAGAGAAACTCCTTTGTACGGGATATGATGCAGGTAAAATACAGGAAAAATGTTTNTAAGTCATNGATCGGAATATTCAGAATACATACAAATTCCCACAGCTTAGCAACAATAATGTAACCAACCCAATTTTTGAGTGGGCTAGGGGCTTAAAGAGGTCTCTCTCCACAGTGGTTAGGTGAATGACTAAAAACACAAGATGTTTGACAAGATGGGTCATTGAGGATGCAAATCAAACCCCCAGTGAGCGGGCCACCCCTGTTAAGATGACAGGAGAGGGAGGTCTTAGTCTTTTCTCCCTTTACTGGCACACAGCTCCTAAAACCTGAGGGGTCTTCAGAATGGTGTCATGGTATGTTAATGAGAGACCAGGGGCACCANGGAGCTTCAAGTGAAGGATTNTGTCTGAAAGACTAAGAATTNATTGAGGCCTTGAAAAGCTCCCACNTGAGCCCAGACCNGTATTTACTAGACTGATTTGAATCAGGAAATTGCCTTGCAGGCTTACTTTCTCTTAGTTCATGTGTTCCTTTGTGTGACACCGAGAAAATTCTTTTCCAGCACCCAGGGCTTCCTGAATCTGAGTTCGCATTTGAGAAGCTACCCAAAGGCCTCCTATGAAAAGAAGTACTGGACCAGAGGCCATGCCATACCAGTTACGCTAAAATCCCAGACACAAACACAACACCCCACACCTGGTTCAGTCACACACAGGGATTAATACTTATGGTCAGGGCTGCCCAAGAGCACCTAACTCAGGCATTCTGTGGAAGAATATTGGAAAGACAAGGAGGGAGACTACCAAGCTCAGAGCGATTAACCTGGGGAAAAGTCTAGACCAGTGTACTAAACGCTGCAACCCTTTAATACAGTTCCTCATGTTGTGGTGACCCCCAACTATAAAATTATTTTCATTGCTGCTTCATAACTGTAATTTTGCTGCTGTTATGAATCATAATGCAAATATCTGATATTTCTAGTGGTCTTAAAGGGGTCATGACCCACAGGTTGAGAACCACTGGCTAGAGTTTTTTTTTTGGGGGGGGTTTCTCTCCCTCCCTTTCCTCTATGATTGGGAATCTTGAAATGAAGGCATTTAAGGAGATTATGCAGAAAGTTGAGGTANTGTGAGGATACTTAGACTCTTATCTCTTTACCCTGAACATCCTGGAAGGCTTTAGACATGCTGCAGCCTACAGAGAAGCNCAGGAGAGATGTGGTGAGAGGTGGCAGGGTTAGGACAGAGAGCAGCCTGCAGCTCTTCTAGGGAAGCCATGGAGGAGAGTGAACTGCAGTCGGCTGCCTGGAAACCACCAAGTCCATGATGACCAGGGAAGAGGGTTGAAGAAGTCAAGTTAGGGGTGGGTGTCACACATCAGACACCAAGACAGANTGGGACTCCATGGGTTCCTTACTCCCCATCCCTCACCAAACCCCACATAATCCAGTAAAGAGTTGCTTGGACCTGCTACAGACAACANATCAAGGAACAGTCATGTCAAAGAAATCACACAAACACACATGACACACACACACACACACACATACATATACACACACATACATATACACACAAAACACAAAACCCCAGGGCAGGAGATTTTCATACCCATGTCCCACTTGAATAGGGGTTCTGCAATCTTCAAAGGAAAATGAGTATGTTTTGATTCTAGAACATCCTTCTAGAGATCTTGTGAGCAGGTGAAAGCAACACTCAGCCCGGACCACTTGCTCTTTTCTCTTTCATTTAAAAGGATTCAGTGGCTGAAATGTTATGCTGCTATCCATCTGCAATTAGTGAGATGATGAAGACTGATTCTGTGGAGTGTCGACATGTATGTGGCACTGACGTCCACACGTGCTGCTGCTGGGAGGAAGTGGACATTGGAGAACACTTTCCAGGAGTGCTTAGCAGTTTCCAGCAAAGGAAAAGACACATTATCCTGTGGTTCTTCAGCTTCACCTTCNCGATACAATTGGATGCAGATGCTCACGGGAAGATGTGCCAGAGTTCAAGNAAGCTTGATTCGCAAGGGCTAGAAGTGAGAAATAACAACCCACGGCCTGCAGGAGAGTGGACAGATTGTGACTGCTCCAGGCTGAACAACNGATAGGTGAAAGTCTATCACTCAACGGTAATAAGAAGGGCGAACTACTGATATGTGAAGCAACATGGATGAATTTTGCCTGTAAGATAAGCCAAATACATACAGAACACATCATGCCCCTGTTTACATGACATTCAAGAACAGGCAAAANTAATCCCTGACAGAAATGAGAACAGTGTTTTCATTCTGGGAGAGCAGGCCATGAATNCTGGAGAGGGACACAGGGGACTTCTTAGAAGTGACCTCAGTGCTCTGCTTTGATTCCAGCATTGATCGAGGTGGCCTGCCTATGTACAAATGAATTGAGCTCTCATCCTAATATTTGTGGATCTCACTGTGTATAAATTATATTTTTTTTAAAGTCTCAGAATCTTTATCTTGCCTCATTTATTTTTAAGATTTATTCATCTATATATTTTATGTATGAGTGCTCTGTCTGCATGTATGTCTGCATGCCAGAAGAGGGCATCAGATCCCATTATCGATGATTGTGAGTCACCATGTGGGTGCTAGGAATTGAACTCGGGACCTCTGGAAGAGCAGCCAGTGTTCTTAGCCACTGAGCCATCTCTCTAGCCCTGTAAATTATATTCTAAAGGACCATAAAGTATGAAAGCTAAGGATNGAATTGAAATTTTCAGTAATTGGAAGTGACTAGGCAGTTCTGACACCTGTCCAGCTTGTAGAGAGTATAAGAAAGATTTCACAGAGCACAATGCAAGAAGTGATAGAAAAAAATTGAAAATGGATCCAGAGAAGGATTTACCATAGAGTGAGGCTACTCAACATCTTGGATGGAAGAACAGAAGAAGGGTCCTCCTCAACANGGGAGGTCCCTGTCTCCCCTGTTGTCTTGGAGCTGCATATGGGAACAGAGAATGAGGAAGGNTATGCCTGCCTCACCAGCTGAAAGCTGAAGCGACTGTGTGATTGATGGGGTAATGTTACAGTCAAATGGTCTTTGCGCTCCAGAAGAATAAAATGGATTGANGCTTATATCTGAGTCNAGATTGCTTCATAAACCAGTTATAGTCTTATTATGGAACCCAGTATACGTACAACAATGATAAAGGTTCCTGTCACACACACATGTATTTTTTNAAGAGGAATATAAACAGACATGCAAATATCTAGGAGAATGGNCAGAAAGGAAAAGGAAGGGGATGGAAGATTAAGGAGTGCCACCAAACAGTCTCCAACTTTATTTTTAGTGNTTAAAAGTCAAAACAAAACAAAAGGAGTCCAATGTTAACTTTTGTAGATCTGGGTGGTAGAGAGATTGCTTATCACTAACCATTATTTAAATGCCACATCTGGAAAGTAATAGGTCTAGATATCATTATAAAATAACTTCCAAGGTTTCCTGGAGACCACCACAGTTTCCTGGCTTGTCTGTTTGGGTATTGTCAAATAGGTTAAATGTGTGTTCACATATAGACAGCTTCTGAAGAACACTCGAGAATTAACATTTCCTGCAGGATGAGAAAGAACCTTAACCACACTGTATGGCTGTACTTTATATTTTCCTTCCATGTCACTTGTAGATAAATAATGAAATTTTGTACTTTGAGTGCCATAATCATTTACGTATTTTTCAGGTTCTAAAATGCTGTGATAAAAACCACACATTCTAGAAAGGACTTCATTCCGGAATCTAAAGGCATAAATCTGAGATCTCACATACTTTGAGTTGTGACATTTTACTGAGGTTATCAAATGGAAAAATACATGNAAATTATGTAAATGANTTTGTTCTTTTATTCAGATTTATGTCTGCATTACCAATCAATCANACAACTGAATACATACGTGGATTACTCTGCNACTCACCGAATTCTNTGCTGCTGACCTTGGAATTAGAAAATCTTGAAATAATATTATTAGGAGAAAAACATATGAGGTNAAATTTAATAACATTTTATTTATTTAGTGGAGGTATGGCACATGTATGCCANAGCACACATGTAGAAGNCAAAGGACATGCAGAAGTCNACTTTCTCCTTCTACCACGTGGGTACCAGGGTTTACCAAGTTATCAAGCTTGGCAGCAGGCTGAGCCATCTTGTCAGCCTGATAGTCATACTTTTTTGAGAGAGGGTTCTCGTATAGCCTGTGCTCTATTTAAATTTACCATACAGCCAAGAATGCCCTTAAACTCCGGATCCTGCTATCTCCACTCTCAAATACTGAAATTGCAGGTGTGAGTCATCATTTGTGGATTTAAATTTTTTTTCATAAATTTCTTAAGTTATAACACACATCCTGCTTCTGTCACAACATATTTAATACTCTGCTTTTAGTGATATTAAAAATCACTTAAATTATTTTATAATTAGCATCAAGGTAGATTTGCATTCTGGGTTGGCATATATATGGAAACCACTAATGCTCTTCGAAATANCCAGTTAGTCAATACTCNAGCCTTTGTTAATGCTCTCTTATTAAGTTTTGTGCCAGGCAATCAGCTAGATATACGAGAGGAATAAGAAACAAATCTTACTCTAAAGGAGATTGTAACCTACATAGAAGGGT
>LZPO01075887.1:284663-296128 GCA_001675575.1 Neotoma lepida
ACTGTTTATTTTATTCTATTTTTTGCTGATAAAAATATTCTTTAATTTTCTCATTGAGTAACCTATAGGATTTCTTGCAGAGTCTTTAACTTTTTGCAGCCACCCCTCTTTCATTTGTGCGGGATGGATAATCGTACCCTGTTGCATTCGGTTGGCAAGGGGATTTGGTGAGGGAGTGCATGTACCAAAAGCTGAACCCAGATGAGGGGCCTCTAGAATCATTAGTGAGTATGAGATAGGAGGAAATAAATGTCNTCTTGTGAGGACATTCCCCTGGAGGAGCTCACAGGCAGAATGGGTCAGNGTTAAGGAATGTCATCTGGTAAACCTCGGCAGCTGGGGAGGAAGCCCCACATGCAGGTAAGTCAGGGNCTGGGCAGATCACAGGTGGAGGCTAGTAGGCTGTGGGGAGTCTAGAGGAAGATTGAAAGAGGCAGAAGCCGTGCCCTGTTAAGGGGCCAACTCTAAGCCCCCGAATTTGCACTCTTTGCCAACCCTACATCTGAGTCTTCTGCGTGTCTACAGGCTTCTCCCTTGTCTCTTAATTCCGCCAGTGATGGTATTAAAAAAAAAGTCAGACACTTCTGTGTGTTTCCTTGGAAGTGTTGGGAGGGCAGAAGAGGCAGACTCTTGAGTGACCTTCCAGGAATGGACACCAACTACACTGCAGCATTGGCCCCTTGTGCTAGCATTGGCCCTGTGCTAACATTGGCCCCTGTGCTAGCATTGGCCCCTGTGCTAGCATTGGCCCCTGTGTTAGCATTGGCCCCTGTGCTGGATTTGGCCCTGTTCTAGTATAGGCCCCTGTCTAGCATTGGCCCTGTGCTAGGAGGAAGGCTTCTGCTCCTACATTCTCCACAGTCACCTCTGTGAACCAGCACAGTGACTGTTGTGCAGTTGCCACTGGCCATGGACATCTGTATCTCCAAAACAATGATCAACCCAGTTCCTGGACCAGGAAAACCCTGGGTCAGTTTGATCTCCAGACGGGCTTTAGAAAAGCAGGTGTTCTGAGTTCTAAGGTACCTCAGAACAAGTTTGGGTTCAAGGAGATTTACTGCTGGAAAGAACTGATTCCTTGATACAAATCAAAACAATTATTCCACATGACAAAAATCTATGACAGCAGCCTTATCAGTAATCTGTGATGCTCAGAATGGCTTGAAGAAAAACTCACTTGTCTGAATTATGAATGTGTTAAAGTTAGTATCTGCATTAGGCATTATGGCAAATGCAAGCAATTAGTCCATATTGAGTTTTCTTAGGCTGAAAATTGGTCACTCCTGCCATCATCCACGGGGTCCTGCAGAGAGCCAGAGCACCTGTTATATACCTAGGCTTAGAAAGAACTGAAGGAGGAGGGACCTTCTAGTCATACAGCCTAATCAGTGGGTAGTGGGTGACATTTGGGACAACTGGGATGGTAACAGGGCAGGGATATCTAGAAAAGGGGAAGAGGCATATGATCCTTTGTGAATAGTGGCTCTCTGCCTTCTACTGTTTCCACTCTGTAAATCGTCCACATCAACAGTCCCTACTCTTTCAAAGAAATAAAACAGAGATAGGCAGAGAAGAGAGGTCTCCCAGAAGAGAGGGAGACTGCTGAAGACTTTCTGCCCTGCAACCAGTACATGTTATTGGTAAGCCCTGATTAGGAGAAATGTACAGTATACACCATAACCTCATGGAGCTACTTGAGTCCCTCTCAAGTTGCAAACGTATGACACACTCCTATTACTCTAGCATGCAGGAAGGAGGGTAAGGCAGGAGTGTGGCAAATTCAAGTTGGGTTTGAGCTTCCCATCGAAGATCCTATCTCAAAAAGAAAACCTCGGAGCGGATCCGCCGCCTGCCCCTACGCCACCACGGCTGCCCATGAAGCGACGACCATCGGGATTGGAACCGGAATTGGGCAAGAAGCGGGGAGGCGCGCATGCGGCTGTGTGCGGCTGTGGCTGTGCGTGTGTGCGTCACTGTGCGCTCCGCCCCCCTCGCTCTAAGGTTAGGAGCCAGAGTCCGCGCCTGGAAGCTGGAGAGACCCAGCCACCCCCCAGCTCTCGCCGGTTAAGCACTGGAACACCATCTAGTCAAGACCAGTGTGATGTCATCGCGTGAGACCAGGATTGACAGTTAGCGGCCAGGACATGGAGGCATTGCTGATAACTGATGATCGATGATCGTTGGCGTGACTCTGCCATTCCTCGCCAATCCTGTTCCTGCCTTGATGCGAGATTTTCATTAAAACGAAAGAGACTTCCAAATGAAATCAGAGGAAAAGCAGAAACACATTGATGGCAGTGCAAGTATGCAATCATCTGATAGTGAGAAGCATCTTCAACCAAGGCGAATTTGTCATTTATTGATGGGGCGAATTCCAAGACCCATGAATATTATAAGTAGATTAGGGAAAGAATCTCACAAGAAATATTCCCCACGAAAGGGTTCCATTGCAATAAAAGACTTCAATAGAAATACAAATTTAGAAAGAAAAGATATGTAAACATTCAAATCNAGTAACTGCTCAAATTTATTCTGGAAAAAAAGCATTTTAAAATACCTGAAATGGGTGCAGTGTTCTCATCTTTACTTCATTTTCCCCCAATGTGACAGAAGGATTTGTCCTAATTAATGAAAATATCATAGTTTTACCAATGCTTTAAAAAAAAAAGAAAAAGAAAAGAAAACCTCTTGCAGCTGATGGATGAGTCACTGTCTCACTGTGTGCCAGAGCCTAGGTGCATTCTATCACTTCCCAGCTCCCAAATCTTTCCTTGTCTACAATGCTGTCTATTAATACTCATTAGCAACTTAGTTTCAAGACTCTGCTCAGAATAGTTCCTCTCTTGGGGCCCTACCTTAGCTGAAAGTCCATTCACCTTCCTACCAAGGAGACCCTAAGACAACAGTTCCCTTGGGTCCTGATCCTTGATGGAATGTCTAGTACANAAGCTGTCCTCCCAGCTGGACTTGAGGGGAAGGGGCTCTTGAGAGAGGGCTTTTCTGAAAGGAAAGCCTCTGGTGTCAGAGGATTAGTTCATAGTTTTCAATCCAAGCACCAGTCCCTGGAGCAGGTCCTGTAGTGATCAGANGGTAGAGCTGAGATTCAAACCNAGCCCACATGATCCTCTAATCTTCTCTCACTGTGACTAATGCCCCTCCCCCCAATTAACTTATTGTCATTGTCTCAAAGGGTTTAGCACANGGTCTCCTGGCTCTGTTGTTTCTAGGCCTTTGGTGAAGTAGAATTGTCATGGTAGCAACGTGGAACCAAGCTATTGCCCTCACATCAGCCAGGAGGGAGAAAGAGACGAAGGGAATGATGGATGGATGGAGGGATTGAGGGAGAGAGAGAGGGGAAGGAGGGAGAGAGAGAAGGAGGGCGGGAGCAAAAAAGGAAGAAGGGAGGGAGGGAGGGAAGAAGGGGAAGCAGAAACTAGATACACCTTTCCAAAGTCTGCCACCACTATCAGGGACCTACTTCCTCCAAATAGGCTTACCTACTAAGGATTCTACCACTTTATTTTCTTATCTAAGATTTATTTATTATNTATACAGTGTTCTGTTTGTGTGCCTATATGCCAGAAGAGGGCACCAGATCTCGTTATAGATGGTTGTGAGCCACCATGTGGTTGCTGAGAATTAAACTCAGGACCTCNAGAAGAGCAGTCAGTGCTCNTAACCTCTGAGCAATCTCTCCAGGCNATGATTCTACCACTTTCTAATAATGCCCCTTGATACAACCAGAGCCACATGATCTAATCATCTTGCAAGGGCTGCATACCTCAGACACTGTCCCATTGGAGTCCACATCTTAAACACCTGAGCTTTGGGGGTTATTTCAGATCCAAATCTTAACCACACCTCTGATCACAATGATATAACATTTTAGCACATCTACTATCCATACTTTTGCCCAAAAGAATAAATGAGGAATTTCATCAGTTAATAGGGCAAAGAATTGCAGCAAGGCTTCTGNTCTCACTATCTCAATAATCACAGGCTTAGGCTGGATTTNAACAGGTTCAGCTGTTAGAATAAAGGCCCNAACCAGGAAGAGCTAGTTGCTGNGGTAACATGTGCCACATGGATCCCAGAAGCCTGGAGTCTGGAAACTGCTCCATCAGTAGATGTCTGTCCACGTAAAGCTTAGGACTCTGATGGGTTAAATCTGTGAAAACTCTCTGTTGCATTTCCCTCTGATGTCCATGGCTCATGCTTCCTAAAAGTTGCCTTCAACAAACCTCAGAGCTGGGGCTTTAAGTTTTCTTGACTGGTTTTGACTTTGTTTGAAAATGTCTTTCCACACACAGTATAATGGGTGGGGTGAGGGGACTTACACAAATAAGANGTCCTGCTGGCAGGTGTTTAATGGCTCCACAGTTATAGAGCCAAGAGTTCATTCTCATATCTTTAAAAATGTCCAGGCCCTTGTGAGCTTGTTATTGTTTGTCCAATTCTATTAATAGACTTCCTCCCCTGGTCCCTGCAATGTATAGTAGATCACCGCACATTTTATGAAAACACTAACAGACTCTATTTTGGAAATTTCTCTTTTCTTCCAGACTTGACATTGCATGTTTGATCAGAAATAATAATAATTTATACATTTTTGGGGGGAGGGGTACAAACTACTTGTTTTAGTTTCTCAAAGTGTTCGATGTCAGTCTAGAGAAAGGTCTATTTGTGAGTTAAAATCCTTTGAAACACAGAACACATTCGATTCCCGAAAATGGCTCCAAAAGTCTGTTTGCTTTGCCTCTTCAAAGTGCTCAAATGCAAGCTGAAAAGTGTTTCAAAGGAAACCCCACAGCTGTCTGTCATCCCTATACTTGATGCACACAGGCAGGGACCCACAACTCNTGGCTTAGCTCTGAACATCACTGACANCCCATGCAGCACATCCTGATTTCCAAAGCATAAGTTAACTTCCTTGCTATTTTGAAGGTGTAATTTCTATCCATAGCTAAAACTTCAAATGCCACAAAAGAGTCTGCAAATAAAAGCAAATTTATCTTCTATACCAGTGGCCTACTCATTCCTCCAATTTCCCTTCCTTGCTTTGGCTGTATTCTTAGAATAATATCCCAGGCCTATAATGGACATAGGCATTACATGATTGGTAGCCTACTCTACATGCTTTCTTCACTACACACTGTATCTCAGAGATGGCTCATATCAAACATCTACACTTCTACTGAATTTTTAAAGACTGCTTAGTATTCCATCACAGACTTGACAAACTTCCATTGATTTGGGTGCCCAGTTTGTTTCAGTTTTCTGCTGCATAAACAGTGCTTCAAGGAATCCCCTATTCCCAGGGAGGACCTTAGGGAGTGAGCCGAGAAGGGTCTGCTTCTAACATAGCAAAAGGGAGCCTCAGAAGGGTCAAGTGTGGTGGTTTGGGCACACTTTTGTTTGGAGTCCAGGTGGCTACCACACCAACATGATTTTAAGACAATATAATTCACCCTTCTTCTTTAAACCCCAGAAGCATGTAGTAGTTCTTGCAGTCAGGAGGTTCCATTTGATAAATTTCTTACACCTGGATAAACCTCTCCACCGATGCAGCAATCCAAATCAGAACTAATTAGGGAAAGGCCAGGTTTAATGGGCAAACGATCCAAGTGATTCCCCAGCCCCTCAGAGAGACTGGGATGAGAGCCCGGAGGAAACACGAGTCTAGTTTCTGGGATGATGCTTAAATAACCCAAAGGAGTGGTCTTGAGCCTCTCTGGGGGAAGAGCTGTGTTTGGCGGGCTTTGAAGGGGCAGGTTCAGCAGCGTGCAGCAGGGTGCAGGGCTGCTGCATAGGCTGCACACAGGCCAGGAGTCCGGGCAGCTGCAGGTGTGTGTGGTGCTGGGGTGGAGCCTGAGCGGTGCAGGAATAGGGCACCAGGCTGGAGCATGACCCAGCAGCTGCTTCCGGAAGTGGACCCACCAGGCTAGGAAGCAGCACCGCCAGGGGGACGGACATTGTATACAGGCGGCTAGGGGCTGCCTGTGCCAGCAGTTGAGGTGGAGCTCCCACCAAACACCATTCTCAGATAATTTTTACTGGAAAGGCTAAACTTGGCATATTCCTTATTTCTCTCATTTTGTTTTCTCTGAGTGTCATGCAAAAATCAGAATGTCTTTACTAGTTACCCAGGACTTTTTATGTGCTGTTGGGCATATTTCCAATAGAAAAAAATAAATTGTGGGTTATTCTAACATTTTAAAAATTCAAATCTCAATGAAATATTCTTGCTTAAAACACTGAAGCAGAATCTAGACAAGCCTCTAAATCTTGGATTACTAAATACAGAAAATATAAGGCAGAGGGGAATAAATTAAGTTCCACCAGAAAGAATCAGCCAACTCAGAAGATGGGTGTGCTCCAAGACAAGCTGCCTAGCATTTCCCAATAAATCACACTCTCACATGAAGACTGCAGTCCCTGCTACAATAAAAGAAACTTCCAAGCAGTAACAACCAACACAAACAGAATTTTGATTTCTGTAAACAAATACCACCTCTCTGAAACAGAGAGGATTTAAATATGGCCAGAGAGTGACCAATTAGTTTTGTCATGTAAGATAATGATCTGGTGGATATGGTTTGTGTTTAAGCCTTAAACAGAGATGCAGTGTTTATCCCTGAATGATATGATTGATGTATGGGATTTAGAATATTCTAAAAAAAAAAAATAGCATGCCTAGTAAATTATTAAAGCTAGGTGGTGGGGACATTGGGTTCAGTACACTGTTCTTTTCATTTTGGGGTCTTGTGTTAATTCTCTAGGGCTGTCCTTGCAAAGGAGCATAGGCTGTGTATATGAAGCAGAAGAAACTAACCTCACCATCCTTGTACTGGAAGTCCAAGAGCACTGTGCCTGTGTGGGCACAGCTGGTTTCTTGCTGAGCCCCTCTGGTTTCAAGATGCCCAATCCTCCATCTTCCTCTGAGAATGCCTGGACCCTAATCTCCTCCTATAAACACACCAGTCACATGGATTAGCAGCCACCCCAACAACTTCATTTACCTTAATTGCCTTCTTAAACCCCATGTCTAAATATACTCACCTTCTGAGGTTTGGAGGGTTAAGAGCTCAATACAAACTTTGCAGGGTAGGGGGACATAGTTCAGCCATGACAGTACCCGTGAATGTTTCCATACTGAACCAGTCCTGAGTAAGAGATGTTAGCTTGTGGAGGACACAGTTGCTCATGCACAGCTCATCTAATAATGCAGCAAGCAATGTCAGGTGAGCTGGATCCTCTCCCCACGACAGACTCTGCGAGCCACTGACCCCAACCGGAAAAGGTTGATTTATCTGTTTCAGTTATTTGATAAAGCCCGACAACCTGAAACTCTAAGGACCCACTTCAGAAGGATTATACATTTTATGATGTGAAAAGATCACTCCAACCTTGGAAAATGTTTACATTCCAGGAAAGGAGAGAGCTAAGCTGTTCCCTGGAAAATGAGTTTGCAGGGGGATGGGCTGCTGATTAAAGCAGATAGGCTCTGACAGTTTAGCTCCTGTTTCCCCTAAACCTGAATAGATTTCTTTAGCCACCCCACCTGATCTTGATTTTTCCCTCCTGCTCTCCCCGACCCACCATTCATATGAATTTTATACTGAAAAAAAATTATGCTAGTTCCCAGGAGCTAGCATTTAGGAAGTATAGACAATTTTCTTGGGATTCCCATAATTTCCTGATGTTTGTTTGGGGAAAGATTGTTTTCACAATAGTTTATTAAGAGCCATGATCCAGCCAGGTGTGGTAGAACACATGCCTTTAACTCCAGCTCTTGGGAAGGGGAGGTTGGCGGAACTTTTATGAACACAAGGCCAGTAAGACCACATAGTAAGACCCTGGCTCAAGTCAAACCAACCAACCAACCAANCAAACAAAGACATGATTCAGTACTCCCACGAGGGAAACCACAAAATGTCTTTTTACATAAATATTTTAAATTCTGGCAAAAGTTGGAAATAAAATGAGAATATAGAAATATTCAAAGTTTTTGTGACACATATACAGAGTTAATTTCCTTAACACACAGCAAATGATTGTAAATCAACAACAATAACATTAACAATCTAATACATCAATAAAGGAAGAGTGAGCACAGGTGACTGAGAGACGGTGAAATCCTACAAGCCCGCACGAACCAATGCCAAGAGCTCACAGTCCTGAGCTAAAGCAGTGCTTGCCACAGCTGCACCGAGATGCTGCATCTCACTCATCCAGCAAAGACTGTGGAAAGATTTTGAAGAACGAGAAGCTGGATATGGGTGTGGGGATCCATGTCTGTAGTCCCAGCACTCAGGAGAAGACAGAAGAATCTCTCAAGATCTATCCCAGCCTGCACACATAATGATACCCTGTCTTAAAAACACAAAACAGCAACAAAAATCGAAGAGCTGTTGGTGACAGTACAATAAGGTATGCCCCTTACAGAGCACAATTTCACAGTATGTATGAAATTCCAAAGAGCACATTCCTTTTTCCTCAGTGGTCCTACTGGTTAGCCACTCTAGAGAGAAACCTGTATGGATGCAAAAGGATGGATACCTGGGTCGTCTTGTATAAGCATGTTGCAGAAACTTTGTGCAAACAGAATTTTTAGGGTCTGGTTGGAGATAAATCACGCTATCTATGTATAATGGACTACTATTGAGATTTAATGAGAATGAAACATCTTTGTGTTTTCTGGCACGAGTGATACTGTAAGTAAGGGCGAAAGTTAAGATTTCTTGTGTTAACAAAAACCCCTGTGTGCAGAAAATGATTTGTGCTTGTCAGTCCCATGTGGAAGGACATGGGCTGGCANTGGATGTCTAGGGATGAGATTGGTGAGGGAGAGGCAGGCAGGGCATAAGCTTCTCTGTGCTATTCTACACCCTGATACGTTCAGACAAGCACATACTGCCTTTGCAGCCTAAAATCTCTAAGGGAGCATTCAGAAAATTTTATAAGATCATGGGAAATGTTTAAAATGCTAGTAGGAGACAAAATTGAATTTGAAAAGCAATAAAAATTCATATCACAAAGAAAGGAACAGCATGCACCCAGATTATGACAGCTTGCGACGTGCACTCCCAGGATTTTTTTTCCCTCTCTATTACATCAAGTTTCTGCAACATGCTTACATGGCTTTTTACCATTTTAATACAGTTAGAATGGGACATGATGGTGCCTGATTATAATCCTAGCACTCAGTTGGCTGAAGCAGAAGAGTCACAAGTTACCAACCACCCTGGCTATCCAGCAAGAACCTANTATATGAAAAACAAGTTCAAAGCAAAAACCAAACAAATAAACAAACAAACAAAAACAATCCTACAAACCTTCTTAGTTGACTTCACCAAAAACTAAAAAATCCACCTGTTCATCTTGCAATGGGTCAGTGATGAGGAAACGGATTGGGATGGATTTCAGAGCTAACCCAAAACCCTCAGCCCTGGATCTATAATAATCTCCAAGCCAGATGGTCCAGGCTGGGCAGCTCAGAACCATCCCAACAGGACACCCAGAGAGTCAGCTCTTTCCTGTGACAATTCTGAAAAACACCCAATTTCTCCTTGCCTCTAACCTCTGCTGCATGTGNTGATTTTTCAGGGGAGCCCCATAAAGCACACACCCCTTGATCTGCCACAGACCACACCAGGTCTTGACACATGCTATTTGAAGTGTTCTGCTTTGACCATCAACTCTTCCTTGTAAGAGGAAAAAAAAGGGGGAGTCGTGGTTAGCACCTGGAAAGTCTTGAAGTTGAGACAAATAGCCTGGTAGAGAGTGAGACAGAAGGGCATGAAGATGCGTGAGGGGTATGAAGATGGAAGGGGGGGTTAGAGTCCCACAACCGCAGATGGGGAAGAAGCTGGGATTTTGCTCTGAGAACAGTGGAACCATGTTCCCTTTACTGGTTATTCATTCTCCAGGCTTGCAGGAGCTCTTTGACTTCTCTGAATGGTTTAACACTTTCCTAGCCAATGGCCACCCAAACATGCTGTTTGCTCTGTGTACAAAGCTCATTTTTTTTCTCCTGTCACCTGGCTGGTGCCAATGCATCCTTCATTTCCCAGCTGAAATGCCACTTGAAATGACAGTGGCCATCCTTAACTGTAGCCAGGGCTATGTCCTATCAAATACTTTTAAATCTCTTTCTACTTTTCCTTGGTGGCACTTTCCATTCCAGACATAAGTTGATGGCAAGTATGCTGCTACTCCACTCTCAGCGCTTAGAGCCTAGATATTTTCAAAGGATTCTTAAGTAAAAGAGTAAGTGTAAAAATTAAAATTAGGCAAGCTTAGAGTTTCTTTGATCAAGGTTGATAAAGGCCATAGAAACTTTAAAGTTGAAAGAGATGGCATCCACATAAGCCAAATCATTTGATTTACTGATAAGGGATGGTACCAGGGAGACATTATATATCCAGCTTCACNGTGCTGCACCCAAAGGACCTGTTCCGGACCTGGAGATGGATCCATACTTCTTTCTCGTTGAACTCTTAAGACTTGAACAGGATCCTGAGGGAAATGAATTCCTTGAGAGGAACTTTTTCTGGCTACCAATCACTGACTAGGAAAGAAAAAATAANGTAGACAGCATTCGTATTTCACTGATGGATTTAGTTACAGAGATTAAAGTGTCAGCTTGGTATGGGTCCAACATGTCTCTGATTTGCCAGTAGTTTTGGAGTAAAGGTAAAGACATCCAGAGCTGGCTCTTTTGACATGTTGGGTAGCAGTCCCGTGGGTCTTTCTCTCAAAACTTTGGTTCAGTTTTTCACAGTGGGGTCTGTGGCTCCAGGGAGGCCCACAGCTAGAAAGAATAACAGGGGTATGCAGTTCAGGCTTGAGACCTGCTGGCACCAAAGTGTGGGAAAAGTTCTCCCAGGGCCTGCCCACAGTCAGCCTAGTCCAGACTAAGGTTATTAATCTTTCACATCCCCAAACACTCAAGTCACACAGATTTGGAAAGGGAAAATAAAGTGAGATGGCAGGAGGCAATGTGGTAGAGCAGAAAAAACAGCAAGGGCTGGACTTGGGAGATTGACTTCATGTTTGTCAACTGAATCTGAGCAGGTCATCCCAGGTGATGCCCAGCTGCCCACCAAAGGCNTGAGAAGGTAGTCTTGTGGTCAGTTGGCAACTTGGACAGATCTGAACTCATCTGAATGGTGGGGGTAATACTTATGGTCCCAAGATCCAAGTCTTGACTTCCCTGGGTTTTAGCTGTATGCTCTTCCTCTTGATTTTCTCATCTGTGAAATGAGTCACACAGGACTGTAATGTAGAGAGCAAGAGATGTTTGAAGCTAAGCAGAGGAGTGGACAAATTGCTTCTGACACAAGCAAGAGGACTAGAGTTAGGATTTCCAGCAGACATAGGAAAGCATGGTGCCAGCCTCAAGAGGTGAGGGTGGGAAAAGCTGGTTAGCTAGACTAATTAAGTCAGAGAGCCTCAGTAAGTCA